>JAQIWN010000626.1:0-29371 GCA_034699025.1 Entomobrya cf. arborea Gr-Col-00668 | reverse complement strand
ATGGGATAGTAGAGAACTTTTAGCAAAAAAAAAATGTTGGCTTTGGCTTCTTTCTTTCTTATAACTTATAACATAACCATGTTCCGTATTCATAGTGCGTCGACTCATTGATTCCATTTCCACACACATTGTATAATACACTCCACTTTTTTTTCGTTGAGAGATGAGAAGTTCAGAAGAAGAAAAAAATGAGAAGAACAAGTGGAATTGTAAAAGAAAAAAGAGTGAAATAATGTGAGCGAGTGAGAAAATGGAAATTATAAGAAAAAAAGCCAAGCTTTTGCAAAGAAGGTGCTTTAAAAACTATAATACACGCTTGTTCACTCAAAGCACAAAAGCGCTATAGCGTTCAATATCACATCGTCATTATTTGGTGTTTCTACAAAGTTTACTTGCAAGAAGCGTCGGAGTCGGAGACGGAGGGAGCAAAAGAGCAATCCTATTTTTTCCATGAGAGCGTGTGTGTGTGTCGTCGTTGTCCTTCTTTTAAAATGCTACCTATTATAAGACCATATCACATGAACCAGAACAATACCCAAATGAAAATTATGTACTTAAAACACTACCACCACCACATAACTCAAATAGGTATGCTTTATCCAGCAGTTTTTTAAAAGCTTGCTGCTATTGCTCGTGTGTTCATAATATTTCATGCGATGATGATATGATGCACCTTAAATTCCATATCCATTGCTTTTCTACCTTTGGCTTTAGTGAGACAGGAGGCTGATATAATGGAATACCTGTTTTTTTGCTGTTCCACTTAATACAATGTAATGTAACTTTAGCTATATATCGCTTTTTGTGTAAGCTTTTAAGCTAATTCACTCAGCTTAAGCTTTAGAGTAGAGCTCCTGCTGTTGTTTTTCTATATCAACGTGAAATGTGAACTTTGGGAACGTTTTTCTAGTTTAAATGATATTCCCCTTAGTTCTCAAATACAAGCTAGAGCATTTTCATTGAATACAACCAGCCAGAGCCTCTTGACTCTAAACTTGATCATGATCATATAACAATGTACTTTGTTGCAATGCAAATGTGTTATTGGAGAATGGAGAGGTGCATATATCTTTGGTCTATAAATGTGTTTTTTTGGTAACTTTGTAATAATGAGTTCCATGTGTATTTTAAGAAACAATGGATAGCATATGAGAAGCGTAGAGTGAAGACTAGCTGGTTTTGTGAGTATCATCGAGTCGAGACACACATGTTTCTCAGTTTAGTAGGCAACTATGTTGGGAAAAACGGTTTATAGAAGTAGCATAATATTTTTGAAATTCGAATTAACTCATCGTTTTTTTTTTAAATGACATGAATGACATGAAATTAAGGATACATTTCATTGTCTGAAATAGAGAAAGTTTTCTCTGCACATCTATCCTTAATTTATTTTTGATTTTTAATGTGCAAATTATATATTTTTCTATTTGTATAAAAATTGTAGACTGACAAACTACCGTCTGCTTACATCCATTTTTTTAACGAAATTGCTCAGTAGAATATTTCAGCTGTGAGTAACTTTGCTATGTATTTTCCTCTCCATATCTTACAACAAAGTTTCCATATTATAATGAGTATGTATTCAGTTTTATGGATTTTGAGTTTGAGGTAACCAACTTCTGTTCTTTTACAAAGTTCAACCCCAAACAGTAGTTTTTAGCATCACAAGCGAAAACGCAAGTGGAATATATTGAAAGCTTGTTTCTCTGCTGTGTGTATAGCCTTTTTTTGTGAATGCTTCCCTATCCTTAAAGTACACAACCACATATTCCATATGGCGTTTTCAACCATTCACTTCTACATTTATAATGTAAAATGTAATATAGGTATATCAGGTTTTGATCAGGATCACACAGTAAAACATATAGCATAAATGTTATGTACTAAAGGATGTTTCCTTTGTTGAACTAAACTAACACAAACCCACCCGAAAATCTCCAAGAGATTTAAAAAAAATGTCTCTATCAAATTCATAACTATCCTATTTCGAAATGTGTCGAATTTCCTATTTGCACAACTAATGACTAAATAAAATTAATTCCTGGTCATACATGTAAGCCTATTTAATTAAATACAGATTGAATTAATGGCAGTAACTAAATTCGTTATTCTCGTGCAAATTAATATTTAATATCAGAATTTTTACAGTTTTCATTCTTGAAGCAGCAATATTTTGTAAAATAAATTCATCTGTGAAAATCGTGAAATTCTATTCTGCTAAAATATTAAAGTTCAAATTTAAATTTAAGCACAACAATTTTCATTATCATTTGTTTGAAAAACTCAAAATCAATAATAATATATTGCTCTGCTAAGCAATATGCAACATATGCTGCATCAAATATTTTACCCACCCTTAATAAATTGATAGCACAGACGTTATGCTATAATACCTAAATATGTAATGCTTACGCCATACTCAGAGTGCATTGCATTTTCTCATTCTTGTGAGCATTTCAGCCTGTTTTGCTAGCTTCTCTTTGGATTCTGATCATCCAAACATTTTCTACTGCAGCTGCGATGTAAAGCTCTTCATGAAGTCAGTCCATCGTCTGGTTCTGGTTGGACAGGCCAGGGACAAAGAAACTCCTCAATGGGTCTGTGCAGAATTTTTTTTTATACAACAACATAATATACTACTCCTTTTACTCTACATAGTATATTTTAACTGATGTTATATTTGTATTATTATAAATAAGTGATACTTAAAACACTTCTTCTTCTACTTTATCATCATCACCATGTAAAATAGTTTAATTAATATTTTGATCAACTCATCATCATCACTCATTATCAAAGTTGAACTGGACAGTGTCACATCACAACACACAAGAGTGTTAACGTTATACAAATACAAAAAACATACATATATACAATACACATAAGTATCAACAAAAAAAGTATGATTTTTTATTACTTCAAAAAATAAGAATAATTACAAATTAATACATTTTACTACAAAGACATTTTGTTGTCATTCATCATCGTCGTGTATAATTTTGTGAAATAATAAAAGAGAAACGCACGTATTTTTCCTACGAAATAAATAAATATATTTAAATATTTCAACCTGAATAAGTTTAAGTGATTGATTTACAATAAATTTCACATCACTGAGATATAATTGAATAAATAAAGTTAAACCGGAAGTGACACTTGGGTTTTTGTTCCTGTAAATCATAAAGCCTGCTGGATAGTTAGCTTTTAAATGTTTTGTTTTGCTTAATTTCATAATACAAAACAGTTCGTCTCTTCTTCAGTAAAACAACAAAGCCGCTTGGTCCAATTTAGTAAAGCGCGTCGTTTTGCACATGAACATTAGTACTGAATTTGATCATCGTTTGTTTTATAATTTGATATTGGATACAAACGTTGCTTCACATGACATTTTGTTCGATTGACTGAAAAGTGTGCAAAACTTGTGAGCAGGGAACAAGAACAATAGTAAAAAACTGGATATTTTACAAAAAGGAAGTTACACTTTGTTCGAAAATTCTCCAGTGATGCCGCTCATACACTGGTGTTTCCATACTGAGAAAGGGGGAAGGGATTGTCGTTGCTAAGCAACTTAGTGAAAATTATATAAATAAATCAAAGTGAGAAAGTTTTTGCTCTTCTTTTTTTTCTTACCATCAACCAAAATCAAACCGTTTTATATTTTCTTGCAAATCCTATTTATTATTTTATAACATGTGATAAGAGTTAGCAGATCAGCATTAAAAAATTAAATCAATTTTTCTGCCAGTTTAGTAAAATAAGAAGGTTTTCCAATTTACAAAAGTGATACAAAGTCAAATTGAAGAAATCCATAGAATTCAACAAAAGAAAGAGTGAGAATTTTTAAGATTTTCGATAAGTCTGCTATCCACTTTTTCGCAATCATCTTCATCATCATCATCACTACAATTTTGTTTGCATCCCTACCTGGAAAACTGGAGAAGCTGGAAAGATGTCGGAGCAAATAGGGGATTATGAATACAACTCCAAGGACCTTATAGGTCATGGAGCCTTCGCAGTAGTATTCAAAGGAAGGAACAAAAAGGTAAATCAAATTATTATCATTAACTTAACTAACTATTCACTCGTTAGTCAGGCCAAGCCAAAGGAACAAAGAAAAATATAAATTGACAAAAAGGCCGATAACCTTTAAAGCACATTTAGAAGCCGAAGGTTACATAATTGTTAGGTTGACTTTTTCATATTTTATGATGATACCAAGATCCGCGTTCAAAACAAAGCAAACAAGGCTGACAATAAAAAAAACAAAGTTTAAGAAGAGATAAGTATATTTGCTTAAAGGCATAAAAATACGTTAATCATATCATATCGAAAGGAATCAAGAAAATGCTTCTATAATAACATGAGCTCATCTTCAACATAATCATGTAATTTCATCCCAGGCCTTTTGTTTATACGTTATGTATGCAACATCCTTTTATAATCTTTTTTTCGTTGTTGCATATCTGTATCAGTTTCCCTAATGGCAGTTTTATGACTTGTTTTTTTGTTTTTACACAAACATAATATTTTTTTTCTTCCCTTCTCCAGTCCCATTCATGAAATCAAGTGTATTGTTTACACGCACGTTACAATAATATTAAATTACATTTTGTGTATGGAGAAACCATATCACTTCCATTCTTCTAAATTCACATCATCAACTTTCTCATGATTATATTTAACTTTCAATAGAAACTCAAAATAGCCTGGTTTCACAAGAAGGAAAAGGAAATGCTATTTTTTGTACAAAAATAAATGTATTGCCATAATATTAGCAATTCTTTATAAATTGTCATGGAGCTTTATATAAACAAAACGTGAAAACAAGTGATCGGAAAATGCCTATTGTACTTTAGCCTGTGATCTGATGCATTTTTATACATATTTCGTCCTGTCCTACGAAATAAACATCGAGAAAACACATGTGTGTGGGCAAATTGCCAAACAAAGTGAACAATACTAATTGCAAGTAGAATTCAAACAAAACCAAAAGACTAGAATAATCATTACAAACGTAACTCACAACACATGTTGGAGTGCGAGTTCTCAAGAGTAATAATAACTAACACATTAAGAAAAAAGAAACACACTACTAACCGCAGTACTAAATCGACTTAACAAGTTAACTACTAACGAAGATGATGAGCAGATTTATAATGTGTAGTGATGTATGAGCCTAAAAACATAATATAGTTTTTTAACGTATATGTTAAAAAGCAAAACTATTTCATTCGGTTTTGCTACGTAACGCAAAAATCTTGCCATTGCCAATGATGATCGTTATGATGATGAGGATGATCAAGTATCTTGTAATATTTATTTACATTTTTACATCACACACAAAACATACATACCCAAATACACATGCTTAAAAAAATGTGTGCACAAGTGTACTACTTCATTTTACATCTCTTCTTAAAAATATATTATGCTCTCGTCTTTTTTTCACGTCGGGTTTAAACTTCATTAAACAGTGTAACACATAAGGCAGCCAGTAACAAAGTTGATTGGATGATGAGAAATGTTTGGGATTTAAAAATATAAAAAAAACTGCATGCGTTGTAAATAGGTAATGTAACGTATGCATACATAGACATGTGCATGTGTACAAAATGTGTTAAAATCTTGTTATATCTCTCTGTATCCATCTGAGAAGATAATATTGAATGTTTAAAAAAAAGTTTAATGAAAGCTTTTTTTCTGGGTGTTTTTTATACTTATGCGGGGAATTTCACGTCATTCATCATCGTCCCTCGGAGGATAATTTCACTTTATGATTATGGCATGGCAAAATAACTGAATGTTTGATCATTGATCATCATGATCATGTAGTTTTTTACCCCTATCTTGTTTTTGTTGTCACAGTTAAGCTGTTGAGAATCAACAATACAATCTTAATTAAATTTTGCATGTTTTTTTTTCTTCATTCTAAAATTTTACAACGGCAAATAAACAAAATATTAACATAACTCTCTCTGCATCGTCAACAAATAACAGTGTAGCGTATGTTTTAATGGAACCGTCCATGGATTTCGTTACACTTGTATTAGCACAGTAATCACGAAAGTGGCAATGACTTTATTTCTTCATTTGTTAAATGCGTTTTTTGCGTGGCTACATGAGAATGGGAAACATTTTGGGATATTGAAATTGTTTTTTATTATCATTGTACTCTTTTCGTGTATGATGATCTGTCGCTATTCATCTAATATGTTATATCCGCATAATTCATAACTAGCGTAGCTATAAATATATATGCATAAGGTGAAAATTCACTTTAAAACCAATTTTAATGGAAGAGATGATATGATAATGAGTGTAATCATAATCATCAGATCATTCACTCATGGTGAATGCAACATGCTTACAAATATTATTGTTATGATGCTACTATTATTTTTTATACGTACAAATATTTGCATACAATTAAACACACCAACCGACCAACAATGATATAACGTGTAGTTAAATCTTGCTCATGGTTAAATATTATTGTTATTGTTTTTTAATGCGAATTTGTACTTTGATCATCATCTCATCCCATCGATATTGCTGCCGTTAGTGTTTTCTGGTTGGCGGATCATGGGTGGATGAAGATGATAAATGCTTTATTAATCAGTAGTTTTTGTAGGCATGTGCGTAAGTAGCGGTCAGATCAGGTGAGCCGTGAGCCGCTAGCTTGGGAACTGATATATTACAAAAACAATGTTAGACATTCATCAGACAAGAAACACTGATCAAAGATCAATTACAAATTAAACAACAATTATTTTTATAGCGAGTACACACGCCAAACGCCAAAAACGTAAGAAAAAACGTGGATGAGTCATTTCCTTTTGTTCATTGATAAAATTTACGCATGTGTAATTCTGCCTGTCTGGTGGCGTGGCATGGTGTATTGTTGCTGATATACTTACTTACAAATCCCTCTTCTAAAAATGAAGATATAACAAATTTTTATGAGCCTTGCTTATCCAAAGTTATTTTTATGGCTTACCAATTTAAAACTTTAAAATCGATTTATTTTTATTTGCCTTTCAAACGTCACTTGTTACATTTTTTATGTGTGTGGGCCATCATTTCGAATAAGCTATCATCTTAAAGTATTACAATATCTTATCTCACTGTGAGTAGGATGATGTTGATCTTCACTTCAGAATTTCTTGGGCTTTGAGGAGTCTTTGGAACTTACGTAATTAAAAACTTTTGCATATGTCTCACTCTGTCTCTATTTTTTACCAAATGTTTCGCCATGAACCTTTTTAGCCTTGGTTTGGCTTGCCATCAAATAATGTCTCGGTTCGCTCACTGTTTTACAGTCATAACGCATGTCATCGTAATATATATGGATTTTATCTTAGAATTTTTTTACTACTAAAACTTTGAATAGGGTTATTATTAAAAACATAGACATCAAAATGGCAATAATTATATTCATTTTTAAGTAGCACGCTTAAAGACACTATTTATTGGCATCATATCATCTTTAAGCACCAAGCAGTAATTCAATAGATGTATTTTTCGCTCATTGCTGCGGCGCTTTTACCCCTCCACCGCCACGCCAAATGTTTAGGGCTGGCTTTTTTTACAAGCGATCATGATGATGACTGATGATAAAGAAATATGCATTTTTATGGGTTTTCGTCCACGGATACTTCTTGCAAGTTATTGAAGAAGGTGGTGGGAGAGTGGAAAATATGCTTTTATAGTCTAGACTTGGCTTATGTATATACCTTTACAGCTTCAGCTTCTCAAATGGATTATATAAGAATAATGAAAAAACTCATTTAACTTCTGTTGTAAAGTACAAAGTCTTTTGTCAGTTTGAACATCTGCATCCCCTTTTTGTGAATAGACATGATGGCACATGTGCATATTTTACTTTTTCTTATCTTTTTTATTAGTATGCAAGTATCATGATCTTCATCAGCAAGTTCAAAGGAACTCTCTGGA
This sequence comes from Entomobrya cf. arborea Gr-Col-00668, assembly GCA_034699025.1. Classification (NCBI taxonomy): domain Eukaryota; kingdom Metazoa; phylum Arthropoda; class Collembola; order Entomobryomorpha; family Entomobryidae; genus Entomobrya; species Entomobrya cf. arborea Gr-Col-00668. The sequence goes on along the minus strand of JAQIWN010000626.1, from coordinate 21,418 downwards.
CTGAAAAATTCTGTTTAACAGAAAATTACTTGGATACAATGTTGCTTGCTCATAGAAAATTATTATTAAACCGACGGAGTTGACTAATAAATTTTAAGGTTTTACTGCAGGGGCACATGACAAAAAAATATTTTAACGATGTAATTTCTTTCGTAATCGATTTACTTAATGAAATGTAAGTGGAGTAGCTCAGTTAAGCTCTATCGCTGCTACTCCTGGAATGAGGTTAAAAGTCAAGCATTCATTTGCATTTTAGATTTGCGCATCTGTCTATGATGTCAACTCTGAAACTAAGTATAGTGTAATATTTTGCATCATATGCATTACCAGTAAAACGTTTTGACGTAGTTTTTAGTTTGTTTTGATGAGGTGTATTTTTTCATAAAGGTATAAATATTTGTGCCATTTTTGTGGAAAACTGAATAAATGGGATCATCTCATCCGTCGTCAATCTCATATCGTAATCACGTCGTCATTTCATTCTTGGTATATTATGTTATGTTTTGATGAGCTAAAAGAACAGATAACCGATTGTTTAAAGACTACTTTAAAATATTCCAGGTAAAATGAAAAATGACATACATTGAGGTTGTATTTGTAAGCTAAATATTGCACAAGCGAGTAAGTTAGAGGAAGCTTGTGATAATGATAAATGCAAACGTTTTGTTTTGTTTGACAGTGATTAATTCAGTAGTAAACGTCTGCGGAGTTTGTTAATAGAAAACGAAATTGTTTTAAGACAACAACGACCATTGACGTCTGTTTGAATGATTTCGAGTTCATCATCAATCATTCAAGGATGTTGAAATTTCTTAAAATTTGAAAAATAAAATTTAGAGCAAGCTTTAACCTCAAAGTAGAAAAAAATTTAAATCAAAATATTGCACAAAAAAGCGTTTGCATTAAACGATTTTCGAAATGATTAATGCATGCTCCCGCATTTAGTTTGCATTTTCTGATGAAATCTTCCAAGGAACTGTCGTTTGGTGGATTTATATGAGTCAACTAACATTAAGTTTGACTTTATATGCTTGTCGTTTTTTCTTGCATTGTGTGTCGTTGTCGTTTTGATATAAACGTCAGTGGGCAAACACACAACAACAGTATTACCATTACCACGACTTTACATGCAATAACATTTTAGTGAAAACGCAAACAGTGGCAGTGTGGCAAAAACGATGTTGATTGGTGATATAATTTGCTTATCACAGTTGGCTTAATAAAGTAAAATAGCTGGTTTATGAGTACTTCGTGGTTTTAATATCGTCATTCCATAATTGGGTTTTCAACGTTGTCACCTCACAATATGCTGCATACGGCTCAGTTAGAATTATCTCTGCATCCAGTTTAACAGAATTAGCTTAAAATTTCGCTTAATCGTACTTTTCCTTACGTTATGCTATCACAATGGCATTAAAATGACTCATTCAGTATAAAGTTTGTTGATCAAGTCACAAAGTATACATTACACACACAACACAAAATGTTGACACTAATCTAATTTGTTGGACGTATTCTAATGATCTGATTACCATCATCGCCAAAATGTTTGTGTAAATTAAGCAAAAAAATAAGGTTAACTCTTTTGTTCGATATTCCGGTTACGTTTTTCAAGTAATGGGTTGTAATCAGTCAATTTCATGCACACTCGCAAGGATTAAATTGTAAATAATTCATTTAAACAATTGGAGTTGATGTTTGTGCATACGTATGTTTTATAAATCTAATTTAACAGCAGCATCAAATGAACAACCAAGTAAATAGGTAATGCCAATTATGTAGGTGATATGTATTTATTTCTTCAACAAAAATTTCCTCTTTGCAAAAATCAGCAGTTGTGACAAAAAATCCAAATTATTTTAATGCCGTTCTTCACACACACTAACACGTGCGCAAATAAAAATGAACGCTCGACGTAGGAAGTTCATTCATGATTGCAAATCTCATCTCTGCTTAGTCCTTTTTTTCAAATTTCAACAAATCATTGCCATTCATGCAAAAAAGAGAAGTTATTTATTGTAAATAAAAGTAAACCAAATAAAAGTGAATTGTTTGGTTATCACTATTTTTTTACAAGGGAAAGTAAATGTACAAAAAGGATGCTCACACAACTTGCAAATTATAATTAATATTATCATTGTAATGCAGTTGTCAGTAGATTTTATTTATTTATCTGCATTCCACTTACTTAACTTGATATTCTCAGAGATAAAAGACAACAACAACACGTGCTTCTCTGGTTGCATTGTTGGTTCAAAGGATACACAGCACATAAAGGGAAGGAATATGAAATGTTATGCAGTTATACTAAATTGACACTTTCATCTTTACATTTTCCGCAAAGACCACAATATGCTTGGTAGATCATCAGTAGTACATGACTACAGCTACCGTTGATCATTAATCTTCGTCATCAGCATCCTTATATCATCTCACGTAATTTTTCGATCGCTTCAAAAGAATCACGTGATCAGTAAAATAAAGAGATGAGAATGCGTGAGGAGAAGAGAGCAATGTGCCCTATTAACTCTATAGCATACTTGCTACCTATCAAATTAAAAACAACACTTGTCAAAACTTAAAACGGCATACTATTTTTCTATGTACTATATTAGTACTTATTATAATGGTTGCAATTAATAACGTACCATGATGCTGTACAAGATGTACTAATATAGTTTCAAATTCATTATTTTGCATCGTGATCTATATGCTGTGCCCCTGCTGCTGCTCATTCAAAATTGCTGTGGCAAATGAGTGTCCTCTCTGTCATGTCATGTCACTTTTGTTACTATTACAATTTAACAGTGTATTCATCTAGAAAATTACTTCGTGCCTTCGTGCTCTATAAAACAGTAGTAGATCAGTAGCCGCAAAAATTACTCTACAGAATTTAGACGGTGAGAAGAATACAGTACTTCCATTAAACTAATGATAAGACCATTTTTTTAAAGAAAAAAGGGCAGTGGAAATTCGTGCTGAGTATATCTCTCATTCATGTATATTTGTTGGGCTACTAATTTACTTATATCGTACAACAAAAATCTCGAATTGACAATTCGGGGAAATTCTAGTTGAAACCCAGATTAAAAATTAGTGGGTCTGTGTTGTAGGCTGTGGTCATTGGTTATCTTATCTTCCTCATAATTAAGGAACGTATATATATGCTTTAAAGCAATTCATAATCATAGTCATTATAAAAAAGAATGGTAATGTTGACGACGACCAATGATTTTCCTTGTTATTACATTGAAATAAGTAGAAAACATTAATTTTAATAGTTTTTTTTTGAAATCCCAAGGTATCTTGATACTACTTGAGGTTGATCAAGAAAAAAATAACCGTTTCTCCTCAAGTCAACCAAAATACTTTTTTTGTACTTCGTACCGTTTTCAAAGTAAGTGTCACGCTTGGCCTACCTACTTGCTGACCACTTTGTAAAACTGAGATCACTTCTTATTATGATGATGATGGATTGATGATATGTACGTACAGCGAACTAATGACTAAAAAATTATATTGCAGTGTCATGTTTGTTCCGTTAACAAAGCAGAAAAGTGTATGCATACACATGTGACATATGCATGTTTTTTTGGTGTGGTCACTTATGCTATGCTAGTTCCGTTGTTGGGGGGAATACAGGTACCATTTCTGTGCAAAAAAATCTCTACATTTGCAAATAACTTTATCTTACAGTTCTGATTTCGTATATGCGCATGAGATGGCCAATTATTAAAATGCATATCTCGAATGATGGCGAATGTGATTTTTTTTCACACCTGTGGTGTGATGACGCTAATCACGGTACATAGTTGGCTTGCAATTTTTGAGGAAAACAAAGAAACATTTGATGAAGCTACAAACTTTTTCTCAATTTTGTTATTCATTCATAATGACAATTGAACCAGTCATTTAATAACATTATAGCCTTTTCTACTCATCACTCATAAGTAAACTGGTGGTGTGATTGGAAGAAAAATAAAAATTATGAACTGTAAACAAAATATTTTGATTTTCACAAAAACATACTTGAAAAACAAAATTAAAACGTTATTTTTTTCTATCATAAATAACATAATATTCATACATGTATCATGTATCATAATCATAAGCACTACGATGTGATGACGACGATGATAACTTATGACAGCACACGGTTTGGTGTTGATAGTTGATACACATATTATTGATGGTGATAGTGACTATGACCATACAGTATTTTTACTCATGTGTCGTGAGACCGTGACGATGACTTTGATGAATGGGATTATCATGACACAAAAAATACATACCTAAAGATTTATTGTGTATCATGGTCCTTTCTATTCTCATCACTAACTCAAATATGTTATTTTTTGCCAAAAAAATCCCTGGGTTTTGAAAACTTTGATAGGATGGGTGTCATGATCACAAACAAAATCCAATATCATCACATGTTTTCCACACGATATCATTTTTTATATTAATGTATGTATATCCATCATAATCACTGTACTAAACACAACGTCAATTGTCCATCCGATCTACCAGGTGCCTTATCAATATCATATTCACATTTTAACGGCTTCATATAGGAAACATGATACATAACGAAATGTGTGGTTATTTGAGCACGTTGACCACTAGACTTGAATGTTGAATAAAGTCTCATGTGCTTTATTGCAAATCGGATGAATTACATTTATATTGCAAAAGTGATAAATATAATTGCACACACTCAAGCTGGTTTTTCAACTTAACGAATGATTATTTTGATGACCAGTCAAAGATCGTCATAACATTTTATCCAACATTCGATTTGTTTTGAGTAAAGCAAACCAATTATTTGAAAAATATTTGTTTTAAGTCTGAAGTCGTGTGTAAGCAAACGTGATACTTCGACTATTCCTTTCATTTTTTTACGAAATTATGGTACTCAAACCAAACCCGTTGCTTCTACTGTTCACCCGTTTTCCCGTAATCAAATCCAGTCCAGTAAGAAGCACTGACCAAATCAAAAACAAAGATATTGTACTAGTGACGACGATACCGTATCGTTATATCAAGTAAATTTTTATACATCTCATCATCACGTAGTCACTCAACGTTTAACTCTCGCCGGTTTAATTCAACCTCGCACATTGTCTGATAGCAAGTTCCATTTAATTCATCCATAAGTTACCATGCATTATACTTTATGGAACTGTATTGGCATGGCATATGGCATACTAAAAGGACGGTGAACTCATAATCAAACTTTTTAAATCCATGTTGCATGAGAAAACCCGGTGAGGATTACATTCACAACAATCTATAATGTTTTCTATCTAACTGTCTTCTGTCTATCAAGTTTATTTGCATGCTTTCCTTCATTTGTTCCGTGAAATCCGAACAGTATAAATAAATCCAATAATAAACCACATTATAATACACACATACATTATGCATTCTTCAAAACATTTTCAGCGAGCAAGACATTCTGGCGTCGTGACCGTTTCAGGCGGCCATAGACCATCGTCGCTATTATTATCATCAATATTATCATTAAGCCGATGTATTAAAGGTAGCAATAAAAATGATCCCCTAAAAATGTTCAACACTTTGTTTTGTACTTTTTGTAGTCATATATTCGTTCATCAAATACACATGTGTGCTGTTGTATAGGTGATGTAGTGAGATGATAAGATGAAAAAGGATTATATAGCACACATGTTTTATTTCTGTTGTTCATTTGGTTGCATATGTGATGCGTGTTCAGTTCAGAGCAGTTCAATTCACCACACAACCATCTAAACAAAGTAGAAAAAAGGTTAAAGTTACAATTATTATCGCCGTAGTAGAGAGAGAACATTTATACATTGTATGCGATGTAAACATGAAAAAATATGGTGAATTGGATTATAGATTTTAGCCATTTAGCAGTCAGTAGCAGCAGCAGTTGTGCAGTAATACACACATAATGTTATTGAAAAGAGTTGGATGGAAAAAAGAAAGAAAAGAAGCATACTATACAAAAAAGCAAGACTATTACAATTTATAGTATAGGCTTTCGGTTCTTTTCTATATTTCTAAGTTGTTATTGCGTTGCGTGTTCACCACCATACCACCAGCATATTATAATCTACTACTTGAGGAAGCGAAAAGTTTGTTCACCTTTTTATCTACTACTACTACCATGATGACTATTTGAGCTATTTGCCTCTCATCATTCGTCATATCATCATCATCATCATGACCACTTCACTTTGTTGTGTTTTTGCGTTGAACTTCTGCGTTGTTGTCGTTATTGGTATGAATACTATTGCTTATTGACGATATCTAATAAAATTTGCATTCATGGGTATTATTGCAGGTCAAATAAAACTAAAAAATAAGAAATTAGAAATAAAAATATTTATTGCTATTTAATATTTCATTTATGTCGTAATAATTAACAATGATATGATGGGATGGTGCACAAAGTAGTTAAATATTTCCTAGCATGATTTCATGTAAAGTATTATAGCACTGTAGCTGTTTCAATGATGATGATGACCGATGAGTAGTAGTTTTCTGTATATATTCCAATTCCACTTTATATAACGTTTGATAATGTTTGAAACATGACGCGTGTCACATTGGTAGGGAAATTCGACATTTACTTGAAACTTTTTTTTGGAAGAAGGCCGATAATAAAAGTTATTGGAGAAGCAATTCTAAATTAATTACATGTCTGAATGTTTTCCAGTCAAATTGTACGTAGAAAGTGGGAGATATCTAATAAAAGTGACTTACGGAAGAAGTTCTATTTATGGCAAAATTACATTTTGGAGAAACCATCGTCATTCCGAACGAAACTCTATTTGCCTTAACTTTACGTTGTATGAAATACCTAAAGATATCGGTGAAATTCTGTTACCTTTTCTCTTTTCGTTGTCATAAAGTAGCAGCGCTGCTGACTGCATTTTTCCTCTCCATGAAATTTTTAGTAACGCTTTTCCGTTCGAATACTACTGGTATAATGGATGTTTTATATTACACATTTATGTATGCATAATCCATTTCCACTTTTCTCCAACTTTCTTTGGAACAAACGACATAGCGATACCAATTGCCAATGTACTCCTGTTGTTGGCTTTGCGGCATGCTGAGGCATGTTTGAGTGTCGCTGAAAGTGGTGGTGGTATACATCGTGCCGTAATATCAGTAATTATTATTTTGAAAGAGGTCCAACATTATTACTTGGGCACGCGGAAGGGGTGGTGGTTTATTTCACATGTCGAGAGTGTAATCACCTGCGTTCCGTTTCTGTTCGTGTAGCATGTATATTTCTCGTGCTGCTACCAGGCAACCAGAATAAACGAACTATTCCCAGTTTTCTCATTTGACACAGTATTATAATAACTTGACATATTTATTTTTTGGGAGTTGCATTTTGGAAATGTTACTTGTCTTAAATAATACTGTTTGGTTTACTGTTTTAACTTAAGTCAGCTAATGTCAAGCCGGGTAGGCGTTTAGTTTGTTGAAGTAATAAATTCATGTACAGTTAAAACACGTAAAATACTGAACTGAGTTTCGCTTGATTTGCTGCATTAAATTCAAATTTTGGCGAGATCATCATGTCCAATTCAGCGTCAAAAGTTACATGAATTTTATGAATAGGTCAAAATGCAAAATAGAAGATGTAGTAATATGTTTTTTAAATAAAGAAACTGAAGACAGCCTGAAGCTCTGATGAAGATTAGTCAGGAGTCAGGATGATGATGATCATGATCACTTGATCACGTTAATGATCTTTAGGCATATTATTGCCCTGCTTTCTGAAAAAAAAATACATTATGCTTATTTTGATTTGATGTTTTATAGTTTATATTAGTGTGAATAGACCGACATTTCGTATGACGAATCAACAAAGTATATCTAATCGATGATGATGATGAGAAAGAGGATGTGAAGCATTACAGCGTGTAGTGTACTGTGCACTTACCTGTTGTGATGCACTCGTGTACATATAATAATACCATAACCTACATTATTAACATCATTATTGCAAGTGAAACAAAATTTAAAGTACTTCCATCTCCGGTGTAATCATTATAATAATCATGGCATGCAATGCAATCATTGCTGTATCAAAACTTAACCACCAAAAGTCAAAGTCAAAAGATCATGTTTGCTTTGCACTCCAAACTTTGTGTTGCTACAAGCAAAATAACAACCTGGCCTGTTGGCTTATTTTCCTTTGCAATTTTTACAAAAGAACTTTGCATAAAAAAATGTTTGAGTGATGACCGACAATGTTTTATTGTTGTTATGTTACGGATTACGGATATGAAACTATATGTTTTTAAACAATTTAAAGTTTGCAAATTAAATGGAATTTCGTTTAAATTGGAAGAAGGTTTCAAGTGAAGCTACCAGATAAGTTGTAGTTGTACACGTGTCTTTGGGATACTAATCATAAAAGTAATTTGAATTGAAATTTCTGAAATTAAAATTTTGATGGAAATGCATTTTTTTGAATTCTAAAACTACTAATTGTAAGTTCCGCAGCTAATTAACTAAACATTTAAATGCTATTATAGGAGAGTGAGATATCATTATCTTTAGTATTAGTATGCGTCATTTACTACAAAGCCGTTTTAAAGTGAAAGTCAATGTGATTTTTTCCCCTTTAATTAGTTCTAGAAAAATTACAAATAATAAAAATGAGTAATAGGCTGATGGAAGTTACGCAATTTAGCTGACTAAATTTTATGTTACGTATTTAAATAGCTCTATAAATACAATTTAACAGCATAAGCAATCAGACAATTTGAAGTATCACGTGATATTTTTCTGAGCAAATTAGCAAAAAAAATTACAAGTACATCAAGGATGCGTTTTTTACACGGTGGTAGGAAAAGGACTTGTTCAAAGTCTTTAAACTTTCAATTGCAAACTTAATATAAAAGCTTAACTATCATATAATTATAAAAACTATAAAATCAAATAAAAAACTATGCGTTTTTATAGTTAACACACATTCTAAAGTAGCAATTAAGAAGTTTAATAGTTATGTTTAGTATTTTTTTTAGCTCTTCACATAACACACATGTACATTAGCTCTCATATAAACATAACAGTTCTACTCTATCGTCATCATATTAAGCATATATCCTTGTATGTATCAACACTCAACACCCTCACCACCACCGCAGCAACAATACCAAGTTAATTTGCATTTTTACCATGACTTTTAATAAAACTTGGTTAACAGTTCACACAAAAAAATACCACCAACACCCAAGCAAGCATGGCTGAAAACAAACCCAAACAGTTGCACTCTACAACCTTTCCTTTTTAATTACAAAAATGTTCTAAACATTAACAAAATTTATTATATATTATTATTATTCTAGTTTAAAGCTCTATAGCAACAATGATAACGATAACATATTATGATAATTATTAAGATGTAAGATAATATTCAACATTGAAAGCAAAAGAAGCAGGTGCAAGATGAGATGAGAGGGACTTTGACTTCATTTAGGTACTCGTGCATAATGCGTTTATGTCTGTTCTAAAGATTTTTTTATTACAACTTCTGTTTTGCCCCTCATTGTTTTAAAATATGTTACAACTGTTGGTGGAGTAGTTATGAACATCACCTTTACAAATTCACATCACAGCATATACACTCATAAAAATTACGTGCAAAAAAAAACATAACCAAGCTCAAATAACTGCTCTGCCTGTCGCTGTCTGTTCTTGCTGTGGGTCAAGGTCAAATGGCATGTAGCACTGGCAAAATATTAAGCAGTGTGGTGTGGTTAATTATTTTTTTGCAAGTCTCGTCTGAAAAGTTTATGGAGATTTGACTTTTTCTTTTTTTGACGTGTTCAATTCAAGTTTCCTCTTAATAGCTTACCAGTCTCATTTAAGCTTGTGTGCAGTTCTCGGATAAAGACATAAGGCTCAAGCATGTTTTTTTTTACCTTAATGCGCAATTAGTGACTCTGAGTGCACTTGTTAAGTAAACAAGATGAATAAAAAAGAATGTTATGAGTATTTTTTTATGTTCCATATCCTCGTCGTCTTCCATCGTTGCTGCTGCGGCGCATTGCAAATAATATTTAGTTCACTTTTTGAAACAGGATTTTTTTGTACTACGCAGTATTTCACGCTTTGTTTGTACAAACATGGATTTTTGGTAGCTTTTGTAAATTTTTTTTTTGCGATAATGTTATTATTGCGTTGGCAATGATGAGCCACGCAAATAAACAGTAAATATAAAGTATATGTTAAAAAGTTGGTAAACATACGATGAAAAATAGTATGATGATAAGTTTTGCATTTTGCATGAATTTAAGTTGCGTTCACTGCATTGCCATTTTATTATCCAGGCCATGCCACTGGAAACAATGTTGTTCTGTTATTGTGACTACAGAATGATCTTGAATAAACTTTTTTTTTTTGCTAATTTAACCCTTTATGTTATCATCATTATCACTTTGTATGCTCATCATAATGATACATAAAATAGCGTATAATCCATTCAAACGAAAAGGGTTAAATTTTGCAGCCTCTCCTGCAAAAATTCTGAGTATGGAATGTGGGTGAGCCAGTAACTCTGTGACTCTGACTATATTATTGACTGTGTACTACTGCTGTACTAAATGTAATGGCAAACGTGTCTAGATTTGTCCATGAATGCAATTTGGCACTTTTTGTGGTGTCCCATCAAATGCATATACCTAAATGTTTTTGCAAAACAGCTTAAATATTTGGATAACGATGCTCTCTCTCTCTCTCACGCGCTACTTCTTGTACAGTTGAGGATGATATGATGTTGATGATTGGTGGGATTGGGATGATCAAGTAACAAGGATGATGGTAAAAATTGTTTACTCAAAAAATTTACCAACGTTCGTTCAAGCTTTTATCCTCTTTTTGTTTTTGAAAACTTGAAACAGGGTTTGAAAGTAGTTCCACTTCCAAGGAGTGGCACGACATGGAATGCAGAGAGTTTGTAGAAAAATACTTGCTGATCCTTTTCTTGTTTACTTCCACCCACTTTAAAATGCACATGTACTTACGTATCAGTAGTCAAAACAAAACACCCATCATCATTTTCTAAATGTTCTCATTCTCATATCCATCCCAATCCTTTCATGTCTGCCTACATCGCAAATAAATTCATGGCATGGGAAGGAAGCTCAAAATAAACCCTGAATTTGAATGGATAACCCAACAAAGATTTTTTTAGACTTCAATTCAGCAACAAATTAGGCGTGCATAGGTATTCACTGATTTTTGTGGTGAGTAGTGAGTGTCACTTAACCATGCAAACAAAATCATTACACATTTGTAGCGCACAGTTGATCTTGTGTAGTTCGCAGCAGCACCCTTCACACTCCATTTAATTTTGAACAAAGGAAATGCCTGACTGTACAATTTGCTACTGCTATTTGTACTATACTACTGCCACTGATGATGATTATCATGAGTAAATGACAATTTGCTTTTGTGAATTGTGACCCAAATACAATGTCATGCATGCAATGCATAATATTGCACTGCAATTTGTTCACCTCCCAAAAATAATAATCAGTCAGCATCCTGTCCTGTCCTCATATGCCATTTTTTTAAATACAAAATTGTTCCTGTTGTGCAGTGCAACATTTTTAATTTTACAGTAATTTGTGTGTGTTTGTAAAATGAAAAGTTGCAATTTTGTTTGGAAAGAACAAAAGTTGTTACTAAAGTCAAAACAATAGGAATTCTGGCAATCATCAAAAAATTGTATTGTTGCAATAAACAAAAAAACTGTTCTTGGTTGGTCTTGCCACTCGCCAGTTACTATGTTGTTATATGACCATAAAAAAGATATTATTGAGCATTCCATTACAAAGATACAAACAATGCAGTGCAAATCTTTTCAAGTCATTATTCGTAAGTCGTCGGTAAGTTTTGTAGTAGTTAAAACTTACATATTGGTAACGAAGTCGTGCGTGTAAGTCGTTAAAGAAGTCATAAAAGAAAAGCCTGACAAGTTATCTTTAAATCATGCACACTTACTACATCTCCATCTCCATTCAAAACTAAACTTTGAACTAAAGCTGAATTTTTGGATTTAAGTAGAGATGCGCTTCTGTTATGATGTTCAAGTATATTTTTATGGGATGTCGTAATATTTGCCGACTTTTCTATCGAGTAGTACTTATTCCATTAAAAACAGTTCAGTTCAAGTAATCTTTTGGTATGGATGGTGGTGCAATAAAAATGAACAACATTTTTGAAGATGGAAGAGTAGTAAGCTGGTTTTGTAGAAGGGAACAAAATATCAAAATGCTTTTTTATTACCATTTTTTTCGCAAAGTTGCAACTCAGCAATACAATGCGCAGTAGCACTAAAGTGGACAATGGACACAAAGAGATAAAATATAATAGTAATAATTTTTGTCATGTTATAATTATTGCATTTAGTTTTTTTGGGATGTTATGGGGAGGGAGAACATGCAATAATAAAAGGATACTAATTTTTAAAGAAAAGCACGAAAATAAAATGCAATTTTGGGTACCACAACCACCGCCATGGATGTAATTGCCATATAACCTCTTCATATAACTTTGTCCTTTTTTTGTTACACTGCTTTCAAAATTACCTAACTCAACCAATTTTTGTGTGGTGTCATGTCGTGTTCTTCGTCATTCGTTTGACGTGTGTGTTAACACGCAAAAATTAGACTTTTACAAAAAAGAGGACTCCTCTCTACAATCTCTGTGGAGGGATAAATGGATGGAGATGGAGGCAAGGAGGGACCTACATACTTTGTCATTAAATGTAGTACAATGAGGACAAATTTAAAGTATAGTATGCATTAATTTAGCACAAAATGGTTATAAATTTTCTGAGCAAAAAAAATGCTAAATTATTGACATTTCGCTTCATATATTAAAATAAAATAAAAATTCAATATTACCATTCAGTATCTAAATCTCAGCAAAAAATGTTCCATTAACGATTTTCTTTCTGATTGATAGATGCACTGCCATTGTTGTTTTTTTCTGCAAAGAAATATTGTCGCATGGCATGACATTGTGAAAATGCTTTGTGGCATATGATACATAGATCAGATCAGGTTACTAAAGAATTCTGGTCTTTTCTTATGTAATACCTAAATGGATCATGGCAGGTGATCGATATATCTAACTTGACTATCTAAATGGAAAGCTAAGTACAGTACACGTGGTTTGGTTACTTTTGCACGTAATGCTATCGTCATTCATTACTGTAATCTACGCAAAGGTGGAAGTTTAATTCTATAGTCATGCGAGAAGAAATGAATTTCATTAAGTATGCGCAATTATTACATCAAATTCTTTTGTGAATGTATGAAAGTAAAATGTCAAATGTCACATTTTTCGTGACACCTAAAATATTCACATTGATTTGATTGCATGTTACACACTTGAGACATAATGTGATCATGATAGCGATTGCTGATATATTACACACTTGCTCTTATACAAAGTTCATTCATTCTTAATTCATAACCCATATTTTTTATTATTGGTACACATTTAGAATTTTATATTGATGTGAATTGATTTTGTCTATGCAAAGTCATCTTTCATTCAGAAAGGTAGTCTGGTTTGGGTTGGATTTTGATGAGGCTATGCAGTACAAGGGTGACATTCCAATAATATAAAATAAACACTTCTGGGGTTTCATGATGATGATGATGACACCAAAGTGATTACTTGCTCAATTTGATTTAAATAGGATGACAGAGAAAACTTGAGGAAAAATATATTTTTTTCAAGCATGAGTTTTTTAGTTAGGTGATTTGGAAGAGGTTCCTAACCCCACACACACACGCTGAAAATGCACGCAGTTGTTTTGGCTGCTGTTGTTGATGTTGATCCAGATTATCTCAAATCTTACTCCACTCAGTCGCCGTCACCACACATTGCATCTCTTTTACCCAGACTGGGACACGCTGCGAAAACGTGAACACACTTGCTCAATATCATCATTCTCTCATAGTTCACATGAATAGTATCATCGTCGTTGGCGGTAGTGGTGGTGGTGGCGTCGTCGTCACCCTTGTCACCTCCATGGCCGCCTACTATAGAAAAATACGCATTGAAAATAAAATATCATGATCATGATATTGGAGTTCAAGTGGAGAATTGAATAGATACATAGAGGTGTTAGGATATGTAAATTAACTTGACACACACATGCCATGTTTTTGCATTCATTTTCAGACGCTGCTCTTTGATAATTAAACTCATGATGATGATAGGAGAAAGGCTTAAATGGTGATATGAATGGTTGTTAAAATAAATGGACATAAATGGACGCTGTTTTTTACGTGTTGTCGTTGATGACGCTGATAAAATATAATACAATGGGGATCTTACAGACTTTGGTTCTTCTGCTTTGCATTTTTTTTTCTGTTTTGATTTGATTAATCTTTTTAAAAACAACGCATAGCACACACGTTGTTAGTTTACTTAAGGTTATTGTCCAACTTTGATAAGTGCATTGGAATCATTTTTTTTTGTTAAAGTTTATTCACCGCCGACGCTAAAAATAATAAAACCTAGTAATGAAAGAGTTAATGTTTATGTTTGTGTACAAATGTATTTAATCATTATGAGTGTGTATATGACCATGCTTTTTGACTAATAGGTTTTTTTTCTTTGTTAATCCACAGACTTCGCAATGTGTTGCCATCAAGTCGATTACCAAGAAGAACTTGGCCAAGTCTCAAACTTTACTCACCAAAGAAATAGCCATTTTAAAGGTATGACTTGACTAAAAAAATATATTAAAGTGCTTTTGATATTATTATTCTTTTATTGTCAAGTTGATGAAGAAGTGACAATTAATGCTGTGTTGTTGATAATGATGATGACGGAGCAGAAAAAAACAGTAGCTTTTCGGTGTTGTTTTGGATAACGACACTGGAGGGGATGATTCCTTGAAAAGGAAAAAAAAAGATGTCAATGAACGCTTTTGAATGAGTAGTTATCATTGTTGTTTATAGGAACTGACGGAATTGCATCATGAGAATGTAGTGGCTCTTTTTGAGTGTCGAGAAACGTCTACTCATGTTTACCTGGTTATGGAGTACTGCAATGGAGGTGATCTCGCTGATTACTTGAGTGGTGAGTTGTTTATAGAATGTTTAAATGTAGTTTTCTTTCTTTTTTGTTTTAAACAAGTAGTTAGTTAACTATTGAAATTTTACAGGTAACACTAATTTTAAATATGGTCGTACAGGAAAGGGAACACTGAGCGAAGATACGATAAGGTTGTTCCTCCGTCAGTTGGCCGGTGCAATGCGAGCCCTCCACTCCAAAGGGGTTGTTCATAGAGATCTCAAACCACAAAACATTCTACTAACCTACAACAAACCTAGTCCTTCTCCTCACGAAATTCTACTGAAAATAGCGGATTTCGGATTTGCGCGATTTTTGCAAGATGGTGTGATGGCCGCAACTCTTTGTGGTTCACCCATGTACATGGCGCCAGAGGTTATCATGTCACTCACCTACGATGCAAAAGCGGATCTGTGGTCTTTGGGTACGATAGTGTACCAATGTCTCACTGGGAAAGCACCATTCTCCGCACAAACACCTCAGCAGTTGAAAAACTTTTACGAAAAGCATCTCGTCCTTCACCCAAAAATCCCTCAGGGGACATCCTCAGAACTAACGGATCTGTTGCATAATCTCCTCAAGCGCAATCCGAAAGAGAGGATTGACTTTAACGCATTTTTCTCTCATCCCTTCCTGGCAACGGCACCAGTGACTGTACCTAAGACGGTTGTGGGTGGACCCTCAGCATCGCCAACCGAAGAGGAGAAAGCTCCATCGTCTCCTGAAACAGCCGGATTTGTTGTGGTCCCTCCTATGCCCAAGTCCAAGCCTATTCCAGTACCTAACGGGAAGAGCGAGCCCAACTCACAGAACAACTCGCCAGCTGTCGTTGGCCCGAATTCGAAGAACAAAACGCCCAACAACGCGAGTAATCCAGCTGCAGAGAATAATTCTCCTTCCTCACCAAAGCAGAAGACATCGTCGGGCTCTTGGAAGCCAGATGTTAGTTCCATGTCCCCACCTAGAGTACAATTTACCCCAACACAAAGCACCTTATCTCCTGCCGCCTCCCCACCGAGATTCCCCCTTGTCCAGTATTGTGGCGGGACAACATCTGCGGTGGATCCACCTCGAAAATCTAGCTTTGAAAGTGCACCCATCCTCTTTGCAGCCTCACCTCCTCCAGATCACTACATTTTCAACTTTGAGCCTCCTCAACTTACTGAGGAGACCTTACTAGAGAAAGAGCACAATCAGACACTAGCAAAACTCAACTTTGTTCTCGCTCTAGTTGATTGCATACTGGACTTGGCTAAGAGCAAGGGAGCCCCTTTCAACAAAATTCAAGAGTCAAATGCTATCCGCCAGGATGATTCTTGCAACAAGTCAGGAAATAACATTACTTCCATTGGCAAGTCCGAACAACTTGTACTCTACATCAGAGTCCTGCATTTACTCTCGTCTGCTCTCAGGCTTGCGAAAGATGAATTGGAGGAAAATAGATTGAGACCCTCTGCAGCTGTGAAACAGGTAAAATCATATTATTTTAATTCTGAATACCTCTTGGCGACAATGCCAACTTCAAAACATTTTTTAACGGTTTATATTGTTTTGACAGGTTGTTGCGCAACTTAATGATCGGTTCAAGACTAGTTTTGATGCCACCAAGAAGCTTTACGCACAGGCACCCCAGAATATGCTCATTCAGCAGCAAAGCCTGAGTGCTGACAAAATTCTGTATTGTCACGCTATTGATGTTGTAAGTCTACATAATGACTCGATTAAAAAAAATAATGAATAAAATTACGTAAACTCTGCAGAACAATCTTTCTAATTATACAATTTTTTGATCATTTAACAGTGCCAGGCTGCCGCCCTGGATGAATTGTTTGGCAACCCTGTAGACTGCTGCAAGAGATACCAAACAGCGCAAATACTCTTGCATAGTCTTTACCAACAAGTAATCTCTGACAACGAGAGACATGTTCTTCTCAAATGTAAGTATCTCTGGATTGAAATTTCAAGCCTTAATAATGTTTCCGTTTGGTCGTCATAGTTCTAATTATTTCTACTATTCTATTTTTATTAGATAAAGATGCTGTAGAAAAACGCCTCTTTGTTCTGCAACAACAAGGACTAGTAACCGCTTCTTTCGATGACACCATCAGTGAGAATTTATCTCCATGAAGAATTTGATTTTTGATTTCCGCTTTTCTCATCGTATCCGTTTTTCGCCTCTCGTCATCTCGTTTTTTATATTATTATTATTACTATTATTATTTTAATTACTTCGTTTTTTCACGCATTTGTTTTTCATGATGATAACTATATTGTATGGACATTATTATAAGTTCACTTGTTATTACTATATTATATATTACTATTATAAATACACAACACACCGCCATACTACAAAATGCTAACTGCGTTATTATCACTATTATTATTATTAATTAACATTTTATAGTTACTATATAAATATATTTTCGTCAAAACAAACTGATTTTTTAAAATAAAAACAAAATAGCGTTTTGTTATCGTATCGTCGTCGGTCGTCATCTCTATGAAATATATAAACATTGTTAAAATTAAATATTCGTCTTAATTACTACACACGCGTTATTATTAAACACCATACAAACATACACACTCTGTATTTGTAGACTGTAGCAGTAATTATTAATTAATTGATTAAATCTTAGCAACTCTCACAATTAACTAAAAAGAAAAGGCAGATCAACAGTAAAAGAAGGAGTACTCACTAAAGTTTTACACACACATATAAATTAATCACACATCTCTACACGTTCAAAAAATGTCTACAGAACACGTTTCCGAAAACAAAGTAATAATACCAGAATATAATTACACTTGTGTAGTAGCGTTAGCTAAAATTAAAAACTGAAGATGCGATGATGAGTTTTACTCTTTTTCTGATTACAAATATTTTACTCAGATGTCATGCTACGTTGTCTTGAAAGGTGGAACTCGCAAGAATGAAAAAAAACAGGAATGATCATGATGAATCAATTCAAAACGTGCATTTCATTGTTTATCTCTTGTTTGTTATTATTATTATTACAGTAACTAAATAAATTAAATTGTGTCTCATGTACCTAAGTCAGCCAGTCGTTAATAATTTTCAATGTAATTTATATAAAATAAGTAATTAAGTAGGTTTGATGGAGTGATATTGATTTAAAAAAGTGAAATTGGAGGGGGATGATGGTAGGGAGGATTTTAGAGAAATGATGAAGATAATGAAAAAAAACACAAAAATACAATATTCTAAATAGACGATGATAAGTTTTTTTTAAAATTATTATTATCATGCATCTTATTGTAGAGATAATAATATTGTTTTTTTGTGCATACTTGTAAACTGTATTGTAGATGGTAATGGTATTTAAAATATACGTAAATACAAAGATAGACGTGTAGTTTGATAAACCATTTATGAATTTTACAAAAAAAAAAAATACATAAAAAATACATATGCGGAAAAATACATTTTATGGGAGGGTAAAAATGTAACACTGAATGGTGATTATAAAAACCAACATCGCAAAACAAAACAAATTAAATACAAAACCAAAAAAAAAAAACAGATAAAAATGTTTAACTAGTTGTATAACTAAGTTATTTAAGTGGTGATTGTCGTCGAAAGGTCAGGAGAAATAGTCAAAAGTGATGAAGTTTGTTTTTGGCTTGTTTGTTATGTAATTATGATTATTAATTTTAAGGCATTTTTCGTATGATGAACTATATTATTATACATAAATACATACCATACAATACCATACCACTACTTTTTTGTAGTAAGACGAATCAGTATGAGCAAAACCCGTTGTGCAATTTTAAATATTGATCAAGAAATATAAACCGCTCTTATATGATCAAGATGGATTAAGAATATATATGACGTGTCGAATAAACTTCAATTAAAAAAATTGAAATCGGAATTCGGAGTGTTGTTATTTTACTTTCATTTTTTAAACTTAAATCGCTTTTATTTTATGTACGTCAAGTCGGAAATAAATTGCATCATAAATTCATATTGTTTCATAAATCATAAAAAGTATTTCTTTTTGCGAAAAATTGGGACTGGGAGGCGTGTGTACAATAATAAGCAGCGGGTCATTTTATATCATACCATAAATTTAAGAATTAATTACAAGTAAAAAAGAGAGGAAATCAAACATTTATTTAACCAGATTACACATAAAATACTTACTTATGATTGAGAGAAAAGGATCATCACGAAACAGTAAGCAAATTATGCACACCGATTATTACAGAAGAATTAACTTAAATACACTATTATGCAATAAATATGACCAGATGACAAAAACATTGACGATTAGGATGGGTGATGGTGGTATGGTTTCGAATTCATTAAACTGATAACCACCATCATCAAAAGCATCAAAAAAAACTTTTTGTCCAAAAAGTCCCTCTTCTACAAAGTTATTATGATCATTGTCGTCCCGCCGCGTTTTCTTCCATAACAATAATAGTAACAACAACGTAAACTGTAATATGTTAATACAAATAGTCTCGCAGTAATAATATGATTATAAATTTATGCTCGTATTCAACAGAATAACAATAGTGATAACAATATTAATATTACACAAATTCAGCTATTCAGCCCAGTCACGTGAATTTTATCTATTAAGAATACTCTTTGTCATGTTTGATGAGCGATGATGATTCCTTCGGTCCTCTTCCTCGTCAGATGTACAACTGGTCACTCCCACACCTCCCACTCCAAATACTCCCCCAACGGAAGTAGCTCTCATTAGTTCTTGATCTGGTCCGGGTCGATTTTCGTATAGAAAGGAATTTAAAGTCTCTTCGTAAATTCGGGCTTCAGGAAACTCAACCTTTAAATTAAAAATTAAGACTTCAATCACTGAGATACCAACACAAAAATGAAATTATTTTGTATTTCATCAAATCAAAATACCTTTGTATGCTTCCTGTCAGTTGCGTAAACGATGGATGTGCAACACACCTCCGCAAACTTTTTCCCATTACCGTAGAACCTCCAACAACAGATTTCTGATGGACCTATGGCATCTTTGATAAAATGGATGCGTCCGTTGAACCGTAAGGCGAGTCGATCGAACATTTCTAAATTTTTCAATAGATTTTCGTCCGATGTGCTGAAAACCACAATAATAATCATTGTAACATAATTAGCAACAATTTTTTACTACAAGACACCATAATTGAAACATATTTTTTTGTACATCTCACTTACTTCGTATAGGAGTACTTGTTGTTATGGCGATTAATAAGAAGTTCTACAACAGGTTTAGTGGCATTGGCGATAAACTGCTTGCGCTCGTCCTCCGAAGTGATAAATGGCACCTGACACACAGGACTCAGTACCGCATTCCTATTCTCTAAAGTCTTTTCGCACAAATTCACCAGGCCAGCGATACAGTAAAATTTGGCCTCGGCAAGTATTTCTTCAAGCTCTTGAGAATTGGTTGGAAGCCCCACATTTCCATCGCGTAAATAGTTCAGTATAGTCCCAAAATGCTTACCACAACGGTCAATTAGTATCCAACCTTCACAAAAAACACAAATAAAAAATCCACCCAATTAAAACCAAGACACATTTAACCTTTAATTAATTCACTTTCAAAAATACTAAAACCCACCTTCAGGATCAGTCAAAACTTCCATTCTCCCAGAAAACATTGCCTGGAGCATAGTGTCAGGCGCTTTTGTCAAGGTGCCTATCGTCGTGTAATATAGACAACCTCCCACATTCAACTTCACATACTGGGAAGGATTTCCCTTTATCACCGTCCTTTGATCACCCGACATGTTTTGTTTTTACTAATCACTAATTAAATTTTAAATATACGTACACTATATTTATCTTGATTATTAAAATTTTTACTACAAATCCTTAGACCATTTTTTTGTACTGAACACTGTGTTGATTTTAATTTTTGATTAAGATCTAACAAAATATTAGAATATTTTCGAACAAATCCTAATTATATCTAATTTTCCACTCAAAAAAATAGATTCACATATTTTATTACACTAATAGTTCGTGCAGACGAATACAAGTTAATAATATTCTGGTGATGATGATGACGAGGAGGGGGAGGAGGATGACTAAAAATATAATTAAGTTAGATCAGATCGTCAGCCAGAGCCAGGCCAGCATAGAGCGCAGGACAAAAAAAATCTGTGATGTGATGTAAAGCAATGTATCTTAGTCATACCTGTTATGTATCTAGTCTGGTAACTCATTTCAAACTAGGAAAGAGGCCAGTTTCATGGCTTAAAGCCATGAAATAAGGAACCCTTGATCTATAAACCCTTGGTAAAAGGC
>JAQIWN010000625.1:0-29399 GCA_034699025.1 Entomobrya cf. arborea Gr-Col-00668 | reverse complement strand
TTACAAACCATAAGGGCTATTTGATAAAAAACGAATACATACAATGATACACAAAAAGACTAATACCGTTCCAAACAAAGTATTAAATGTGTGGATGTGCATTGTTAACTTGTATTACAGGATGATGGGGATGATGATGATGAAGGTATGAAGGTGAAATGAAATTATGTGAGTATTTTTTCGAAGAATGGCACTCTTTAAAAAGGATATAAAAAGTTGTCGTGATTTTGAGCTTGAGGCGTAGTGGTCCTAGTCTCTTTTCTTGTCATGTCACTAGTCAAGGTGGTGGTGCTGGAACTAGGCAATTTCAGTTTACATTGTTGCTATGGAAAATGGAATGGAATGAAATCATCATCTTAATATTTAGGTATAGCAAATACATTGGAATGGAATAATAATTTTTTACAAGTATTTGCTTTTGCATAAGCTTCTTATAAGCTTGTTCTGATAAATGTCTTATCATATAGCATGCATACCTGTATTTATCCTTTTTATTGAAAAAAAGGAAAGTTAAGGAGTATGCTAAGCTGAGAAGATTTTGAAGCGAAATTTACCTTGGCCTGGCTTGAGATTTTTATGGAGATGTAATGAAGAGGTGTTCTTTTTTTGTTGCAAAAATTGTGCAAAAAATGGACAATCGTGAGGAATGGAATGGAGCAAGAGTAGCGGCAAGGCAGGTGCTGCTGAGCTGTTCTCTTGTAAAAATGGGTTAAATTACATTCAACATTTTTTATTGAGCTTGAAATTTATGGTGAGAGAGGCATGTTTGATGTTTTAATGATTTTGTTTTTTTTTAGCAAGAAAAAATTCAGAAAAAATTGGCAAAATTTGTAAAAAATGAAGAAGAAGAATAGGAGTATGCTGAGTGTAGTAAGAATTTGCAATTTACAATACTGTTAATTTGGAGTGCAAATAAGTAGAGGGAATACAAGAAAGAAAAATAGCTGAAATTGAATAGGATATCCATTGTATCTGTGTAATAGACTGTATGAAAGGATGCAGATTGATTTTTAGTGTTACCTGGACGTGGACAGTGGACACTGGCTACATTGGCTAAACAGCTTAAGTATATTTTTTTATTACAATACCTTGTTTTTCTCATTTCTTGAGAGACGCATCGCATAATAGATTCAGATTCAACATTAGCTTGTTTACAACATACTACATAGCTTTTATTGCTGTTATGAGACTGTGAGCTATAAAAAATGAAAATACCAAATATTATGGGGTTTTTTTTGGGAATGTGGGAACTGGACACAGACTCATGAGAAAAAAACTGTCCCTTGTACATCTCTTAAATGAATTATGAATCACTGTGTATTTTTTTTAGCAATTTAGCAATGCTGTCAAAAGTTACGATTATTCTTTGTTCCTTTTTGTATTTTTAGTTTGCGTGTTTATGTGAGTTGACTTATGGTGGCAGTAAGATTTTTTAGATATCGCGTGCAATATTGTTAGATTTACATGTGAATACCTGTGAATTGTGGCAATGGAACAGGATAATGGATAATTGTTCATGTTCTCAACATGTTTATCTAACAAAAAATAAGCTAGTCATTCAGTCAGAGGGAGGAACTGTTGCCATCAGCCACCAGCGTAAATATGGCAATGGGATGTAAATCTGTTAAAATTAAAATTACATTTAAATCTTGAATGAAAGATATAACATATCATGCAGCTGGAGAATTTGAATGTAAAATATTTTCTTACAATTATGAATTTAGTAAAGATTTTAAGATGTGATTGTCGTGATGTTTGTAAATATTAGTCATTCTCATTCTCTTTCAGAAGGTTTTGTTCATATTGACATTCAAAGTAATCAGGTAGAATTGCTTTTTATAAAAAAAAAGGATATAAATGTTCCTTGTGACCTTCACTTGACAAGAGAAATAGTAAAAAATATGCGTTATATTTATAATGTCTCCAGGCTCTTCTTCGAACCTGACAATAATTCTTAAAAATTGACAAATCCCTTCAAAAATTCCTCTTGAATATTAAATTGTAGAAGGAAGCTAAAAAAATAAAATGTCTCAGAATGCCCCTCAACCAATTGAGTCCTGCAAAAAAGGAAGAAAAATGAATGGCGGAGGAAGCAAGGCGACGTTCACCTTGCCACTGATCATATCACGATGTCCACGATGACATGACAACAGCACCACCAGACGAATAGGCAACCATTTAATGTCATCAAAAATGCATCATGAATTATGATTCATACAATAATTTACAACTCGTATGTATTTTTTAGTGCTTACGAAATGTATACAAGCACAACATGTTTACTTGCTGATGCTGATGATTATGTTACGTGATTTATCTCGTTTTTTTCTACACGGGTGCTTATCTTTATAGGAAATTGATAAGCGAGAAAAAATGTATGGCAACATTGGAGTACATTTCCATTATGCTGGAAATGCATTCCCTACTAAATAGCTATTAACTATACTCTTTTCTGTAAAAATACTTATTTAAACCATTCCATAACTAATTTTTCCACTTTAAATATTCTACACAGGTTTATCGAAACTTTTAAATGATGGAAGTGCAGAATGCAATTAAATGTAAAAGTGGATTGGAAACTTACGAATGACTAACGTCAGCAAATCAGTCATCTATTTATGAAAACGAACTTTGTATCCATCATCTCACATCTTGGTTGACTGTGTCAAGTCAGCTATTGCATCATAACAAATAGGTATATGGATGGCGATGGAGAACAGCAGCATGCTGCGTGTGTAGAAACGCATGGTTTCATGTAGAAAAACGAGTGGTTGGACTTTACGTGCATCTTTGGGATACAGAAAATCTTTTTGTGGAAAAAAATCAGCAGACTGACGACCGACAGACGACCGACCGATCTCAAATCCAAAAATCAGGTGTGTGCTCTAAACTCTAAACTGTGGCTGCTCTGTTTTTTTTGAATTGTATTGTATGCTGGTATTATTGGTGGTAGTGCAGTCAAGTGCAGTTGGCAAAGTGGTGATTATGTGTGACTAGTGACTAGGGTGCATTGTGTACTTTACTTGTCTAATCCAAATGATAAGACTACAACAAAGACAAGGTGATCCGATCATCATGCCATTGGACCATTTCGAACTTTGTCAAACAACGTGCTACAAACGAAATTAAAACTAGTTAAGTTTAGTAACCATTTAAAAGTGTACAATAATTTGTAATTATTATTTTTGTGTACATTTATTTTGTAAAGATAAAATTAAGTGGTTAAAGTCGATTTTATTGGTTGTTTATCTCTTCAAGTATTCTTGTTATGCTGGTCATTGTTTTAGCAAAAGAAAATACCACAAGTATTTATTTAATTGAGTAATTAGGGATATTCCAAGATAATTATGTCGAGTATGCTGATAAGTAGGATGTCGCCTTTAAGGCCAGTGGTGGTGAGGGGTGTACTGAAGAATTATCCGGGGGGATGGTATCCTGGTGGAGGCGCAAATAATATATTAGGTCAGAGGGCTAGGCATCTTAATTACTACTGCTTACCTGCTTCTTATTACTCGTCAACTTTAGCTCATCACTGTGTTAACAAAGTTAATTGTAGTAGCAATTATAATGTAAGAAAGGGTAGTAGTTTAGATAGCGCTAGTTATCCAGCAGTACTGATGATTAGGTCTAGTAGAATTCATTCGTCAAGCAGTCTGGGTGGTGAGGGGGGAGGGGAGTCATCTAGCAAACCGCCCTCGTCCAAAGTGGAACAAACTGTGAAGGTGCTGGAGGAGGAGCTGGATAAGACAAAGCAGGGACTTGTTAAACCAGCTAAACGACCGCTGTACAAAAGGATACAAGATGAGGTGAGAGATTAATTAATTAATTGAATGAATGTAGAAGTTAAGGAATTTAATAGAAGAAGGGTTATGTTAAGGTGGTTTTATTGTTTGAAATTAATGTTTGTGGTTTGTATTTAGATTCTCCACTACTATCACGGGTTCAGGCTGCTTCTTGTAGACGTCAAGATATCTACGATGCTTATCTGGAGGATTTTGAATGGGAAGC
Organism: Entomobrya cf. arborea Gr-Col-00668; assembly: GCA_034699025.1. NCBI lineage: Eukaryota > Metazoa > Arthropoda > Collembola > Entomobryomorpha > Entomobryidae > Entomobrya > Entomobrya cf. arborea Gr-Col-00668. The sequence goes on along the minus strand of JAQIWN010000625.1, from coordinate 25,391 downwards.
AGCTGACGAGAAGGGAGTACAAGCAGTTGATTAGAACGACGGGGGATTTGTTCAGACTTGTGCCATTTTCTGTGTTTATCATCATCCCATTCATGGAGTTGCTGCTTCCGGTTTTCATCAAAATGTTTCCGGGAATGTTGCCATCAACCTTTCAGACTAGCAAGGATCGGGAAACTAAAATGAAGGGTGAACTGAAAGTAAAGCTGGAAATGGCCAAGTTTCTGCAGCAGACTTTGGATGACATGGCGCCTCAAGCTAAAGGCCGCTCTTCCCAAGTAGCTAAGGAGTTTAGTGAGTTTAATGAAAAGGTAAATTGAAAGCTCAATGGAATACAAAAGTAAATTGTTACTATTTTTAAACTCGGTTTAAAATAACACACATTACAATTATATTTTCTGCGTAGATTCGAACGACCGGCTCTGAAGTGACCACTGAGGAAATTCTCAAGTACAGTAAACTGTTTGAAGACGAAATAACTTTGGACTCTTTATCTCGCCAGCAGTTAATGGCCTTGTGTAGAGTGCTAGAAATCCCAGCTATTGGCACCTCTACAATGCTTCGCTTTCAATTGCGTCTAAGGCTCCGTAACCTCATTGCAGATGACCGGGTAATTGAAAGGGAGGGCATTCAAGCGCTGGATTTCCAGGAGCTCCAAAACGCTTGCAAGGCTCGTGGAATGAGAGCTGTGGGCGTTTCGGAGGAAAGGCTTAAGCGGCAGTTGAGGCAATGGTTAACATTGTCCCTTCATGAAAAAGTGCCTGCCTCGTTGCTTCTCTTAACACGCACAATGTTTCTACCTGAACATATTCCCGCTACTCAACAACTTCAGGCTACACTCCAAGCCTTGCCAGATGCAACGGTAAATAATATTCTCTTTTTTAATTGGATATTGTGTTAGTCAGAAAAGTGGATAACTTAATTGGAATAAACTGTTTTTGTAGACTCTTCAAACGAAAGCTGCGATTGGTGAAAGGGAGGGTAAAATTGATAACAAGACACGTATTGAGCTGATCAAGGAAGAAGAGCGCAAGATTGAGGAAGAAAGACAGGAGGCCAGAACTCAGGCTAAGTTGAAGCAAGAATTGGAGGCTGCAAAGAGGGAACTTATGGGTGTGTATTTTAGACAATTTAAATGTTATGACAAATTTTCTGGTCGGTAATTACTGTAACTATTTAATTATTTATTTTGGATGAGCAGAAGAACAAGCACCGCCTGCGGATATTGACCCAGATACCGCTGCAAGATATTTTGAGCCTTACGTACCGGATTCGGATGATCTCTCAGTCTTGGGTACTGTCAACTATGTGCTTTTTAGAAAAATGCCGGAAATGCCTGCTGTAGATGTAAGTGGGCTTATTTATGAAAAAATGCATTTGAAGAAAGGAAATATAAATAATTGATGATTTAATGCGGGCTTATTGTGTGGGATTTGATAGGACACGATCACAACGGAAGACTTTGACGAAATCGAAAGCGTCATTTCGAAGATCGGAAAGGATACTAAATTGGCGATTGAAAAGGAGGAGATTAGAGATCTCAAAGCGGAAATATCAGACTACGTTGCAGATGTTCAGGAACTTGAAGCCGTTTCTGAGAAGGCAAGAAAAATTAAGGTGATTACTAAAACAACTAATTTACTAATTACGATTTGCAGTGCGTTTTCTTTTTGTTTTGCTTGTGCATAACCTGAAATAATAAAAGATTAATTGAGAGTCTAGATTATGTATATTAAAAAATTAGTGTAGGAAAATTATCGTGTATATTTTTTTGGGGGTAATTTAGGTCAAGGAATCTAAGGGTGCTCGCCGTCTGTTGAATAAGCTGAACAGCATGATAAATCAGTTGGATAAAACGGTATCTTCAGTGGATGAAGAGGAAACGGAAAAGAAGGCTATTATCCAGTAAGTGGAAAATATCAATTTTGAATACTTGTGTGTTAATTGCAGTAACTATAATTATGTATACATTTATTTTTGTAGGAAAAGTCTTGTTGCAACTTCTGAACTTCTTGGTGCCGTCCGAAAAGCTAAGGACGTAAAGGACCCCGCAAAGCTGGAACGTATTGCCGCTGTATTTGCAAAACTGGACGATGACAAGGATGGTAAAATTGAAGTGGATGATTTAGTCAAGGTAAATAAAACTCAAAATAAATTTTAAAACTAAAAACATTTAAAATGTTAGTTATGTTATCAAACTTTTTTTTTATTTTGTAAAAAAGGTTATCGATGTGGTGGGCAGGGAGCACGTTGACTTGAGTTCCAAACAACTTGAAGACATTGTTGGTATGCTGGCGAAAGAGGAACTTTTGGAAGAAAAGGAAAAGGTGAAGGTAGCAGAGGCCAACAAATAATTTAGCGCAGCGCAACAAAAACATTTATTTTAGACAAGACCAGCTGACACGCGCGATTAATACAACAATAGACTGATTGTTCAAAAGTGAAACATTGCTAACCAACCCTCTTGTTGTATTAAAAAAAATCCCCCAAAAAATATTCTCCCTTTTTTCTCATCTATCTACAAAATATGTGCTTTAACGTTTCCGTAGAACCAAAAAAAAACATTTATTAAAAGAGATATCTGCATACAAACCGGTTTTGTGTCAATGTCAACTTAAAAAAATTTATTATTCTTAGATTATTTATTATAATTAAATATTATTGTTACTGATGTAAGGAAAATTCTATTCTCATTTAATTTGTATGCGAAAAAAGAAACATGAAATTGTGTAATAGATAATCTTGTTTTTTACTCAATAATTGTATTGTGATGATGGTCATCAAATGAAAATACCAAGTTAAATTATTGTAAAACGTACAAAATGAAACGGTGGGACAGTCATTAAAAGTTATAAATGATCAATTAAAAGTTATAATTGTCCATTTTTTTGCGGAGTGTCAACTTGCCCCAAATTCATTTCCTGATCTGTACAAGTACATAGATTTGACAAATAGTCGTGCATAGCATAACAGTTAATTGTTATAGGAAATGTCATGCATTGCATTATGGCACTCTGCTCTCTGGCTTTGTGGATGTTATTCTGAGATTCTGATTTTAGCTCTCTCTAATCCTGGCAGATTGCACTAAAATCAGCACTAAAAAAACTATGAACTAGATAGTTGAGTTTATCAGCACACCGAACGCGAACAGCAGCGGCATTAGCAAAGTGTATTTTCACAGAAGGAAGATTTACCCTGTTCACAGTTCACTTGGATTTTGGATGGATTAGCAGAGCAGAGGAAGGCAGGCAAAAAAACAGAGTTAACATTTTATGCTTACTTAGTTTACAAATTTAGCATTGCATTGTTTCATACCGTCATTTGATGACATGTAGTTTTTTTTACTTTGTTGAGCGAGTTCAAATGCGAAATGAATATGCAAGTATACTCGCTATGTACCACCACTCTACTACTGAAACCAACAAAGTTTACAATAAGTTTACATTACATGCCGAAGAAGTAGATATGGCCAGATTGAATGGCAAGTCATTTTAGAGGTGAGCTCGAGATGAGTGGAAAAACGTCAAAGTGATGCAATTTTTTATCTGCAGGTAATTTTGAACGTTTTTAATTCTTCGTGAATGACCTTTAAATTTTTACGCATACTTTTCATCAAAAAATTACTGATTTTAGCAAAAGCTTCCCAAAATGTATTTCGATTCTGATTTTTGATTGGCTAATGATAATTTTTAAAATTTCAGATAAAAAATGCTTTAACTGTTTAATTTATGCAGCTCATTTGCATGTTTTAGGAAAGCAAACAATGAACAAGGCAAGTGAAGCTTGATTGGAGATAACCAATCGCAAAAGGCAACAAAGAAAAGGGGTCATCCATTTTTCACGTCATTACAAAAATATACTTTTCCAGATACTTAGAATCTCTCCATTTTCCAGCTTTGACATTGGAAGATACATGAAATGTTACTCCTGTATGAACCACCCATCACCCCTCTCCATTCAATATATTTTGAATCTAAGCTATTATGTAGGGCCCCATGCGTTGATTTGGCTTTGGTTTCGTTGATAAGGGCACGCCACACGCGGCACGACAGGCAGAGACACAATCTGAGCATACCCGAATATTCAGGACTAGTATCGAGTGTTGCATCTTTACATCGATGTGAGATGACTCATTGGCCATTGAACTCTGCACGAACTCTTCTATTGACTTGACCTGTTATTCCACATCCCACTACGTATAAAATACGTTGTTTTTTTTTGCATCCCTGCTGCTGTTCCTGTGACAGGAATCCTGCCCTCTATTTACGTGCCGTAGTCCTGTCTTGTCATGTCAATCAATCATCCGCGAGCTTTATTCTTTGCCGCTGCACTGCTTGTTCTTTTTCTTGCCAATTTTTCAACTGCTTTTTGAACATTGGGTTAGTTATTAATTTAATTACGAAATCTCCACAGCTAACATTCATTCAAACAATCTAATTAGATTGAATTGCACTTAAATATTGTCTGCAGTGGCAGCTTGAATTTGCGTCATTGTCAATTCCCCCGTGTCAGCGTAATTGGGAGCGCCACCATCCTCTTCCATTTGGAGTTTTTCGATTTTAGTGTAGTTAGTTATTTTCAATTTAAAACCATTTTAAACTATTAAAACTTATTTTATTTTAAAATATTTATCCAAGTGTATTAAATAATTTAGTTGACATTTTAAAGGTAACTATGTCGTTGTAATTTTTGTAGGCGGAATTAATTGTCATCGCATTGCAAGCCACCGTTGAGTTGACGTCGTCGTGACTTATCGTGCTCATCGAGAGTGCAGCAAAACGCTTTTCAAACAAGAGTCCAGGAGGATACAAGCCAAGAAGGTGATTTAACGTGAATGAATTTAATTATTACGTGAGTATGATTTGAAATAGTTAACGAAAAGATGATGATAATGAATGAATGATTGATTATTACGCAACTAAAATCGGAACCTTTTGCTGATAAATATACAGTGCATTGATTCATCGCCAGTCGGAGTCGAGAAGTAAAACGATCACCTCTGCAACGCTACCTTTGTCATCAAGTCAAGCAACCTGGTAATATTATTTCCTTTTTTTAGACGTAAAAAAACGTAAAAACAGAAGTAATGTTTTTTATTAGTACAATGAATGTACGCAGTACTCAGTAGTGCTTATCAACTATGAAATGTCTTATCGAAGTGCCTTATCAGTCTGCCATTCCTTTCGGAAGCACAATTAATATTTTTACTTCTTTCTCTAAAAGTCATCATCTATTATTTATACCCGTTTATCTTATGCTGCGTGACCTCAGGTCAGGTCAGGTCAGACCTAGCTTATGAAGCCATGCATGAAATTTCACTAGTGTTTTTTTACTGCTGCGTACATTACATTGACCTTGTAAAAACGTTTTCTTGATTTGATATTTTCAAAATTACATCCCAACTTGGCTACAATATTATTCTGAATGATTTTAACATGCGAGCATTGTACAATATGTTGTTTTAAGCCCCTGATCCTGATCACTGACTACTTTTTTATTTGGATGACAAAGCAATGATGCCAGAGCGAGATCTGCGGAAGGAACGAGAGATAGCATACCATTCTGCTGGTGAAGAGGAGGAGGATCAGGATTACATTTACCAGGCAAGGATATTTGAAATAGTGAGAGGTTAACAGTGTACAAGAGGCAGTGTAGTAGGTACCAATGACCAGCATAAGCAGAGTAAGAGCAAAGTGCTAAGCCAACGTTACTTCTCCCCGTCCACCGTGCATTATCATGTCATCGTAGTAACAATGTTCGCTTTACAACTCCGATGGTGGTGTTGGAAAGTAAAGTAGAATTAAGGTTTTCCTACAGTGAAAAAAACATTGACTCAGTCAGTCAGTCAGAGTGAACTTTGGGATAGTGAAAAAGGTTTTTCTAGTACTTTTGCAGCTTTTCAACTGAACTGAGACAGAAAACTCTAAAAAGATATTCACCCTCACATTAAAATTGTTTCACAACATAGAACACTCGCTCTCCCGTTCTTACTCGCTTTTCTAAAATGTATTTCAAAAAATGTATGAAATAAAATGTTATACATGTTCGGTATATTATCATGATTTGATGATGATGATGATGACGATGAGGAGAGTACTATGTATTATTATCGTTATGTCGTCGTCGTAGAAAGGGAAGAGAGATGTGATGAACCTAACAAAATGGTGAGAGATGTACTTCTACTAAATTCAACTTACATTTCATATTAAACGCAACGTCAAAGAGTATAGTAAGTTAAGTAAAAAAACGCTGCTATGAGATGACTGTAGTCTTTTTGTGGAACAAAAATTTTCCCCTTGTATTTGAATTGCAAGGATTGCATTATTATTTTACTCTAATATTGCCCTTGCGGAGATACACAGAAAGAAAGAGAGAGAGATAGAGAGAGAGAACACAGCACATCAAAAATAGAAGAAAAATTATAATCTTTTTATTTACAAAAAATTATAAATAAATTATGTTTTTTAGTTTATAAAAAATATAATAGTAAAAAAAGTAATGTTACTTAGTAAGATTGACGGTATTTAGATTATAGTACTAAGTGTATGGCATGTGGATTTCTTACAGAGTTGTGAGAGGAGATTGAAAAAAAGGAAGGAAGGAGGGGAACATTAAGAACATTTTTGGTCCAGAGGTCATCATCACTGTTCATCGCCAATAACAACTTGAAAGACAATTGTTGAGTGGTGTTTGGGAGTGGAGGAGAAGAAAAAATAATTAAGTTGTGTTGTCGACGGTGTTTGTTGAGGAGTTTGTGGTGATCTTTTTTGTGAAGAGCAATTTTTTTTTGTATACACACACATACATAAAAAGAAGCACTGAATAAAAAAATATATTTTTCAAGAGAGAAAAGGGTTGAGCGAAATTAGTAAAATGATATCACAATTACAACAGTCAATATGAAAATCGACCGATCAAAAATAAAGAGGAGCACCACGGAGGTGGTACGTAATTTACATAATTTACACTTAAAACATGTTGCTTATTTGTGACAATGACTCAGCATGGAATTGTCATTAGTGGAAAGTTTATCTCATGTTACCCCAGTGGAATTAGTAATAATTTTTGTGTTAATTTTTGTGTGTTTTCTAGCCTCCTGATTGTAAGACGTTGATCTTACGGATAGTGGATTGCAAGGAGACTCAGGATCTCACAGAGCTACTGAAAGGGGTACAAACATGGACGTACGGGAAATGTGAGCTTTATCACTGGATCGATGCGTTGGACAAGTTTGATGGGGTTCTGGGTAAAGCCACCCATCGGGCGGATGGCAAGTGGGCGATGGCGTGTGATGTCAGTGATAATGAAGGCAAAGAGGTTAGCACATTATAACTTTTCTAAAACTATTTTCCGTTAATCACTGCACTTGAAATGTAAAATTACTGACGTTGACACTTACACTTTTTTTTGGTTTGTTTTGTAAAGCTCAAACTATGCGTACTCCAAATTTTACGGTTTACGTCTCTGCTGATAGAGCACTCGTTCTCGAGAACGGTGTACAATTCTATGGATCATCTAACGGAACTTTTGTACTCTTCGGATTTAACACTGTTGCTGGAAAATCTTCATTTACTGTTCATGTTCAGTAAAAGGAGTAACTTGTTGACTCGCCTTCCAGATGACAAAAGAGGGTTATTGCTGGAAGGCTTGTATGCCTTGGCTGAGGTAAGCATCGTGACCTTTCCCATCTCCATTCTGTTTAATAAAGAAAATAAATGCAATAGTTAATGTGAATTTATCACTGATCACTTTGAATAAAATTGAAATTGAATGGAATATTAAAAGTGTATTTTTTATTCTCTCTTCTTCCTGTCATTCTGTAGAGTTGGGGCGGAAAGGAAGCTGGCTTTGGTCTTGCTGCTTGTTGTCTGAAACGGCCTTTGGAGGTAAGATTTTACTCTTGTTTTTAAACTGAAAATTGCTAAAAATAATTAAAGTTGATTGCACAAAGTCCAAAATTCAAGAGAGTTTAGTTTTAATTTTCGGTAGAATTTTAAGAGGGAAGAGATAGATTGGCAGAAATGAAATTCTCAAAAAGTTTTATTGACGAATGATCAAACTAAAATTAGTCAGTTCAAAATTCGCTTCATTTCAAAAATTCTCAGTTGCGTTGCACTGCTTGCTTGCCCGGTATAGGCATCAAGCATCAACGTGCAAAGGTAGATAGAAAAAATATAATAGACTTGTCATTCTGCAGCTAAAAAGGGTTAGTGGTGTATATATTATGTATATTATATATACAAATCATAGAAGAAAAAAATATATATTATATATATTATGCATGAAAATGATGAATGATGGGCGACGTTGTCTTCTTTGTTCAAGCTTTACAAAAGTGACCACTACTAGACTTGCATGCTATCATTTTTTTTACATGTTATGTATTTTTTTAGGACTATCCACCGACTGCTACCACAGTTCACATGGAATTTTATCGAGATGGTGGGGCGGCACGTAACCGATCCGAGTCGTGGACAGTTTTACACATTGAGGATGTGCACAGGATGAATAAATCGCCGTCTCGAATATTGGATGAGTGCATAGATGTTTATGATGTTCCACAAGATAAGCAGCTTTCCCTTCTCACTCACCTGCGCCTCGCCTACTACTTCCCCGTGTGGGCTGAGCGTGTCAAGTTGGTTCAGGCACGATTGCAAGCCCTGTCAATCCTCGTGTACGCAAATGCTATCCAGGAGAATATCCAGCAACTGCTCTACAGTGGTTTGATGGAGGAGCTTGTAGACATTTTAGAATTAAGTCAAGACTACCTCACGGATATTAAAGCTGCCGCTTTGAGAACTCTGACTTCCATAATTCATTTGGATCGGGCGCATAATTTTCCAAATATAATTGAAGCAACGGGTGCTGGCTCTTACCACGGCTTTCTGCCAATGATGGTACGCAACTGCATCAACTCGCTCACCAGTTGCACACCGGATGCATCCCAGCAGTATCCTCTGCCTCTGGCAACCGCACTATTTAGTTTCCTCTATCATCTGGCCAGCTACGAACTGGGCGGCGAGGCGTTAGTCAACTGTGGAATGCTCGAAAGTCTGTTGAAGGTTGTGAACTGGGAGACCTCTGATGTGGAGTATATCACTGTAAGTTTACCTAACATCTATCAAGATATATATTTTTCAATGGGTTGGCATGCTTTCAAGTTAATAATGGGATTCTAATTTTTTAATTGTTTCTAGTTCGTAACTCGAGCTGTTCGAGTTATTGATCTCATCACGAATATGGATATGCAAGCATTCCAAGTGCATAATGGATTGACGTCATTTATAAATCGACTAGAAATCGAAGTAGGCGCATGTAGATCCGATCAACCCTTTGAAATCGTTCCGGAAATATCCTCCGCATGTAGAAGCCAAAGATCGGGAAATTCAGTGGATGAAAGTCGGGAAGACAACAGTGAAAGTCAAATGGACACTGGTGACACGAACACCACTGTTCTCTCAACAACATCCCCGACAACCAGCACATCCGATCTGAGCAGTGGCCAAGGAGGTGGTGGGGATAGTAGCGATATGGCAGCAGGCACATCAACAACCAATTCAAAAGACGGCCAACTAGTTTTGGTGGTTAACCCCGGAAGTGCATCCAACTTTGTTCACAACGGAACCACGTGTCTACCCCAGAGAGCGGCCTTATTAAAATCCATGCTAAATTTTCTGAAAAAGGTTATCCAGGACCCGGCTTTCAGTGACAGCATTCGTCACATTATGGAAGGATCCTTGCCAAACTCATTGAAGCATATTATTAGCAATGCGGAGTACTACGGAGCCTCGTTGTTCCTTTTGGCAATTGATGTGGTGACAGTGTACGTGTTTCAGGAGCCCTCACTCCTCCACTCTTTACAAGATAATGGGCTGACGGATGTCATCACTGAGGCTCTCCTACTGAAGGATGTACCACCAACGAGAGAAGTGATCTCGTCAATGCCCAACGTGTTTTCCGCCCTCTGCTTAAACAGTCGAGGTCTCAATGCTTTTATCAAATGCAACCCATTCCAGTCATTATTCAAAGTCTTGCTGTCGCCGGAATACTTGCCTGCGATGCGAAGACGTAGAACGGCGGAGCCCATGGGAGACACTGCATCAAACCTGGGAAATGCTATGGATGAACTGATGCGTCATCAGCCAAGTCTAAAAGTTGCTGCTACCACGGCCATCATCCAACTGCTCAAGCATCTTGGATGTTTGGGTGGCGATACGACAAATACCTGCTTGAAATCCCAAACCAAGCCGATGGTCACCAGTTTGGGGAGCAATGCGAGAGCAGGCACTTCCGAAGGAGGGAGTAGTGATGAAGAGGATGATGACGATGAGGAGGCTTCTACTGCGTCACACTCGCAACCTACCAGTGCAGCACCGGCAATGACACCTGCCAATGCTGCCAACAGAGATGCTGCTGTACCTGTGCCGCCCTTGAGCTTCTCAACAGGTGGCAAGAATATTGCTGCTGCTGCTGCCGCTGTTGTTAATGTTCCCGATGAAAAATTGCCTCTACCTCTGGTCGATTATATTTTGAATGTGGTAAGGATCCGAATTAGATTTAAAACAAAATGAATTGAAATTGAAATGGTTATTTGGAGTCACTCGTGTTGTAAGTATTTTCACTCATGGTTTTGTGCTTTTTTTCTTTCCAGATGAAATGTGTAGATGCCATTTTGTCAAATAACTCAACAGACGATCACTGTCGTGAGTTTGTAAATCAGCAGGGTCTGGATCCACTACTCAATATTTTGTGTCTTAGAATTCTACCCATAGATTTTCCTAATTCTCCTGCTTGCCAAGCCGTTTCTTCAGTTTGCAAATCAATCCTCAATCTGGCCCACGAAGGTCTCGTTCTGGACAAAGGGTTGGAAAAGCTTCACTCAGTTCTGCTTCGTCTCGACGTGCTCGACAAAACGATAGATAGTCCCGGAAGTAGTGTCCTTTTACGGGAGCTGGCCAACTCGAAGAATCCATTAGAAGCCGTGTCAAATTGCTTGGAGACGCCGATACTTCACGACATGACGGCTGTCCACTCGCTAATAATGATGTTCATTCACGTGTGTCGCACGGGACAGAGTGATATCCGCTCCTTGTCGATAAACCACTGGGGATCGAAGACGGGACTGGAAGTACTAAGACTGCTATCTAAACTTTACCTGAATCTGGTGTGGGAAAGCACCGTGCTCCTCGCCCTCTGCAGTGGAGAATACCAACCAGATGCTGAAGGATTCGGGAGGTCAGACTTGGATAAATTAATTCCTCCATCGTCATCCTCAGCTGGAAGTGGCGGTAGTGGGGGAGGTGCAGGTGGCGTGGGAGGATCTTCATCATCCGCATCCTCGTCATCTTCATCCGACACCAATAAGCCTTTGGTGATGTCGCCCTCAAGTCAGGACTCAACTTGCAATATGGAAACTCAGCAGGATTTATCTCGTTCTTGTGACGGGGAGTCCTGGGATCAAATGGAAGTTGACTCTGAGTCAAACATGGCAACTTCCACGTCGTCTGCAGTAGCAAATCAACCAGGTCAACTTGTAAACTCTTCCACCCAAACAACGACGAAACAAGACAAGGAGAAGGGTGCAAATGACACGCTTCAACATTACGCGAAATTATTGAAACCCATCCTAAGTGCATCTTCGAGATTAGGACGAGCCTTAGCGGAACTTTTCGGCCTATTAGTCAAGTTGTGTGTGGGCTCACCTCTGAGACAACGACGGGGTCATCACATGCCAGCAATGCAGGGATATGTCACTACAACAGCGTCTCAGGTTGCGGAAGTGCTAGCCCAGTTGTTAAATAACGGATTGAAGTGGCAGCCAAAGCCAAACTCTCCAGTGCCCAGATTGACTTTTAGCATTTGTGCGGTAGGCTTCTCGGCGCCGCTTCTATTCGACGAGAAAAAGTATCCTTATCATTTGATGTTGAGACAGTTTATGGATTCTGATGGACTGTCTTCACTCTTTGAGTAAGTGACACAATGTTCTATTTGCACTTTTGTTGAGCTTATATGGAAATTTTATGGAATCAGGAATTAATTTGATGCTGTTCTTTTCAGGGTTTTCTATTGGGCCATTTCTGAAAGCACGCCTGACACTGCAGGAGGCCCTGTTGCCGTACCTAACGAACACCAAGTGGAGTTTCTAGACTCTTGGCTTTTATTAATGGAGAAGTTCGTTAATCCTAAATTAGTGTTAGAGTCGCCGCATAGCTTGCCACTGAAGCCACCTATTTTAAAGAGTCCGTTCAATGCTAGCTTATTTTTAGCCAGTGTACATAAGGTAATGTTAACTTAAATCATAGATGAAAAAATCATTACAAGTAATTGAGTGGAAAATTTGGATGTGTGAATCATCATGGTTTTTCATTATTACAATTTGCAGAAAGCATTTGACGCTGTGATGTTCCTGTGGCGCCGATACGATTTAAAGCTTTACGGCACCCGTGCCGTGGAGTCAATGCTGGCCATTCTTTGCCACATTTTGAGATACAGAGAACAGAATAAATTGCCGGTGAAAGGGAAAGATAATCAGACGCAACAACAGCAGTCTGGTCAACAGCGACCTGCTATTGGCAGTGGAGTAACGTCGCAGTCAACAAATGATCTAACTACTACGCAGTCCAACAGTACCGGACCTTCCACTAGCCAACTAGTTAATTCAGCTGTCTCCAGAGCTCCACGACCACCTCCACCTTCGGCATCCACCTGGATTGCTTCATTGGAAGCAGCTACATCGTCAGCAGCAACCACTCCAACATCATTGGAGCCAGGAGTTCAAACATCTTTGGTTGATAGTAGTGCTGCTGTGGAAACTGGAACTCAAGAGGGCACTGCAAGAATGCAAAGAACATCAAGTGCGGATCAAGCTGTAGCCAATGCCAGAACTGGAGGACAATCAACAACAACAACTACTTCTGCTTCTGCTGGTGGTTCAGTGTCTGCGGGTGGAACCCCACTTTCAAATCACATGGCTGCTGCATACGAGCTTGGTATAAATGTGGATCACCTCAGACAACTGATGGACATGGGCTTTTCCGTGGAAATGTGTATCGAAGCACTGATCACTAGCAATAGTTTAGTTCAAGCAACTGATTATCTGTTGAATGCCAACACATCTGGAGCTGGTGCCGCACATCAGCATCATCATGCTTCGACTGGAACCACGGCATCCGCAGCAGCAGCAGTGAGTGCGGTGGTGGCGTCTGCAGCAGCGTCTGTGGCAGCAAGTGCTTTAGCAAGTGCAGCTGCAGGTAGTACAGCTGTAACACAGACGACCCCGTCAACAGCAGGAGATCAACAGACCGACCAAGAAATGTTAAGACTGTTCAATAATTTGAAAAGTGAAGAGGTTGCCGAGCTGCTCAAGCCGGAAGAACTGGATTTGTTTACTGAGACCATTATGGATCAGTGTTTGAAGATACTTGATACTGTGCCAGAGACGGTGTACAAGGTTTGCGAGGTGTTGGTCGCAGTGGGTCAAAGGAATGGGAGTGCATGGATGAAGGAAACTTTAACGGGAATTGTAACCCAGGTATGTATACTACCGCACTAAACAGCATTATTCAATTTACTATATTTATTCACGTCCACATTTTTATTGGAATAGATAATTGATGTTGGGTTTTATTTTGTAGATTGAAGCAGGGATTGAGAGCATTTACTATGCAGTCGAAAAAGACGTCGATATTCTGTTGACACCTGAATTCAAAACTGATTCTGCTCCAGTTGCTCATCGCATCCATCTTTTCAGTTTAATGTTCGAGGTAACCTATTGACATCTTGTTTAATAAAATAAAATGCTGGAAGTATTGTCATATTTGAAATATTTGAAAAATAGAATGATATAATGAGTGTGATTTGGTCTGAATATTCTTTAGGAGCTCAAGGGAATGAGCGCCATGGCTCTTGAAAAGAAGCATGTGATTGATGCCGCCATCGAACTGATCCGTCTATTCCATGACCGTTGTGAGAAAAGTTCGCAGAAGGATGAACTGAAGCGTCGCACACCATCATGGCTCGCTCCACTAATCCTTATGATTGATTTATACGAGAAGGCAGCTGTAGCCGCAAAACGACGTCTCCGAGTTGCCGAAGAAACGGACCACATTTGGAAATGGTTCGACATAAATTCTGGGAAATGGTGCTCCTACTCCAGCCAGAACAACTCGGCCATTGACACGGCCTTTTGGGAGGGTGAGAGCATGGTGAGAATCACCGCAGGAAGGAGACGATACGTCATAAATTTCACGGCAATGATCCAACTGAACGAGGAGACAAGTAACAGACGTCCAATCACTTTATGGCTGAAGCCCAAACCTGGAGATGGGTCGTCTTCAGCAGGAGGCCAAGGTGCAACAACTACGTCAAATACTGCCACTTCCACCACTACAACAACTCCAGCAACAAATGATTTGCTTTGGCCGCTACCCGATCCAAGATCACTGTCAATTACCACAGAGGGATTTGAGCAGTTGAGTAGCGCTATGGGCGAGGATTTCGACTTGTTGTGGGGACCCCAAGAGGACGGAGCTTTGGAAGCAGCTGTGGCTCTGGCTGGGTGTCAAAAGGTCACAAAAGCAGCCGGTGCCGGAGGGGAAGAGGGAAGTACGCAGACAGGAAGTTCAGAGGCAGGAAGTGGTGAGTCGTGCAAAATGCCTCGCTTGAAGGGTCTCGACATGGCTCAAAAGAAGCAGATTGTGGAGAGCACCACAATGCTAATGGGCTGGCCCGTCAATCCCGATACCCTGCACGCTATAATGAGACTGATCCTCCGCTTAACCCGTTCTTATGAAGTTGCCGAAGTGTTCTCCGAACATGGCGGTGTCAAACATCTGACCACTTTGACATCAGACTCCAGCTTTTCTGGATTTTTCCCACTTGCAAATCTCCTCATTAGACACGTCTTGGAAGACTCACAGAGCTTAAAATATGCAATTGAAAAGATGATTAGAGCCAAGGCCTTAAGCAGTGGTGCGTCCACGTGTAAGGAGCTCCATTACTTGCTCAGGGTTCTCGCCCCCATCGCTTGCCGTCATGAAGACTACTTTGTGGAGGTGGCTGGAAGGATCCTCCGAGTTGATATTACCTTTGTCACGAGAAGAGGGGAAGAGGATACCAGGCTAATTGTGAAACCCATCCCGTGTAAATTAGAGAATGTGGATGGAGGGGTAGGAGAACAAGCGAGAAATGCTATTGAAACTTTGCTGGATGCATTGACAGTTCCAAATTCAAAGGAAGAAGAGGAGAAGAAGCAAGCTGGAGAAGATGCTGCCGCAGCGTCGGCTACAGCCTCAAATGCAGCGTCAACCGCTGATTCCAGCACACAAAAGTCGGATGGAGCCAAAGAAGACGAAACAATGGACACGGACGCCGGAGTTTCTGCTCCCTCAACAGCAAAGCCTGCGGGAAAACCGGAAAAGGGCTCTTCAACAAGTACAGCCACGGGAGAGGACACCAGTGCCTCAGCTGCCTCCCAGAAGAAGAAGCAACTTATTCCAAAGTACGCAATTTGTCAACTTCTCGCAGAGTCTGTGCACTCGTATTCATTCCCCTGTAAAATTATTGCGGAGTACACCTTTTTCAAGCAAAATAATCCTTGGCTGCAAGAGGATTGCAGTGCTCTGGCATTCCTTCTTGATAAAATGTTGTCCACATCGGAGAACACGCAAGAGAAGGACTGCTCTTCTGCAGTAAGGGATCTGATTAGTGCAATGGCAGGATGTAATCATATACCGGAAGCGCAGGCAATAGTTATTTCAGAGGTTAAGGCTGCCTTGCAACGAGCACTGAGCATGAGGGAAAGTCCTGAGAAGCACTCCAGAATTCAAGGATTGGCTGCTTTAATTTGTACAATGATTGAAACGTGCCCCTCAGCACCACCAAATCAAATGGTGCCAGTGTTGAAGCCAACTACTCTTTGGTAAGTTTAATTATTAAACATTTCGCTAAGGACTCATATTATATCCATTGTTTGTTGAGTATTAATTATTTGGGATTTATTTGTTTTGTGTTAAATAGCATGAATCAAGTTGTGCGATTGTTAATCCGTAAAAATGTCACAATCGACCTGGCGAGAATCCCTCACAGCTTAGATCTCTCGAGTCCGTACATGGCTACCACCGTGAACGCTGCCTTAAAGCCTCTAGAAGTAATTTCCAGAATTGTGAATCAACCTGTGGCTACCAATCCGTCCCGTCCGAAAACAAAACCAGAACAGACTGTCCAAGAGTCCGTGAACAATACACACACGGGAGGCACGAGCAACTCAGAAATGACCCATGCCCAGGGGGAGGAAACTGTGGAAGATGCGGATAATACAGAACATGATATCTCAGCCGCTGCAGAAAGTCTGCTAGATGCGACCAGTGAGAGTCACACGCACGAGCATGACGCTCCTGAGGCTCCTGACGATGATGTGTTAGATGAAATCATGGACCAATTACTTGACAGAGATACTGTGCCGTCCGAAGAACTAATCATTGCAGAAAATTCAATGATGGACTCGTCAACTAATCGAATGGACACTGAACAGGAGAACACACAGAGAGACTCTCGAGACTTTGTTGGGAATCAGTACGAAGAGGATCATGATCACAATGACACAAGTGAGTCTGAATCGGAGGCTTCCAATGGGGAAGATGAAGGGGATGAGGAAGGCGAAGAAGAAGAGGATGAGGACGAGGAGGAAGATGAAGATGAGGATGACGATGAAGACGGTGCCTCTAACTTTGATGAAAGAGGACAAGAGGAATGGGACGATGGCTTTATGAGATTTACCGGTTTGGATAGAGACGAAGACTTGCTGATGGTTCAGTACGGTCAGGATCCTGAGAATACACCCGTGTTTTTCACAAACAACGCTACGTATAATTTGAACGTTGGCTTGTTTGATGATCCGATGGGGAGTGAGCATTCAAGTGGGCTGAGATTAAGTCATCCTCTGCTTCAACCGCCGGCAGCAGATCAGCCTGTCACGGGAACGGTTACCACGAGAGGACATAGAAGTGGACGGCAGAGGAGATATCAATATATTCAATTTAATCCAAGACATCCACACCCACCTGCCATTCTGCAGAGGCTACTTGGCCCAAGTACCGCTCAAGAAGTTATTCAGCTAACTACTGGGCAGGCTCTTAATCAGGGAATGAGGGATGCTAGATTTTTAGTTATGGATGCCACTGCGGACCAAGGGATTACCAGGAATGGAGCTGCGGGCTCAACGGGTTGTGTGTCCAATTACACTGCGCTGCATTGGTGGTGTGAGGAAGCCAAGGCGTTGGACGGGGAGTCGCTTCATGATTCTGTTGTTGGTATGATTTTTCCCATTTGTAATTTCCGTCTAATTTGAACTTGAATACTTTGCAACAATTTAATATCTCCAATTTTCTCATCTTTGTATTTCAGCATGTAAAAGAAAGATTGTCGAATGTATTGAATACTACAGAGACAAAGCATTTGAGATGCGACGCGAAATGAAGAAGAAGCAAGCTGAAGAAAAGCAAAAGAGATGTAAGTGGAATATTTTTATGAGAGCAAGTCTTTTTTTTGTCTACGTTTGGATTTATATAATGAAAAATTATTTCCTGTGTAGCAACCGCGGAAGCCTTTAAGACGGTTTCAGGTAACAAGCAAACTGCACAGAACACCGCGACAACGAATACCATTCCATCATCAGCAAGTGTCGATCCAGCGACTGCAGAAGCATTTAGAAGAACTTTGGACAGGATGGTGGATATACGAACTGTCGTTGGTGTGTATTTTTATTTTTAATCGCTCATTACGTCGTGGCATCTATAATATGACATTAAAAATGTTTTTACTTTTAAATGTCGTTTTACAGAACCCAATCACAATCCAGTTACGACTGAACAGAATATCGTAACTCTGACACCTTTGGACGGTCTCAATCCCAGTGAAAATACAAACGGACCAGTGAGCATGGATAATAGTAGCAGCGTAGAATCAATAGTGGCTGGTTCTGCCAATACCTTTCCCCTACGAACTGCTACTTCACCAGAGCCAATTCAACCAGCAGAAACAACAGCGGAGGGTGGCGCAGAGTCTCAGGCTACTAAAGAGACAAGCAATGCCACTGGAACACCAACAACTCAAGAGTCTTCTAAAGAGGACACACAAAATGAAAACAAGGTGGAATCCACAGAGGCAGAGGGATCTTCGGTCAATAATGGTGATAGACTTGTGGAAAACATCGGCTCAGAACAACCAGCCTCGACAGATCCAAGTAGTGGTACTGGAGTTGCAACTACAACAGCAACGGGAGAAGGTGTTGCTGTAGGAGGAAATCCTGCGGAACCTGTTGCTGGACCATCGGGTACCCAAAGTGCTGCGATTAGCGAAGACTTTAGAAACATTCTCGGAGATATTGATATACCTGAAGGTGTGGATCCATCGTTTTTGGCTGCATTGCCTGAGGATATGAGACAGGAAGTTATTTCGGAACACTTGAGATTACAGTCGTTAAGAAGTAGACCGCCGCCCACGACGGGAGCTCCAGCAGAGCCTGCATCGGTAGTTGATGTGAGTCCAGAGTTTTTGGCGGCGTTACCTCCAAACATCCAAGAAGAGGTTTTGGCTCAGCAGAGAATCGAACAGCAAAGGAGAATGGCTACTGTTAGCAATCCAAACGATCCTATGGACACGGAAGCGTTCTTTAGGAATCTGCAGCCATCTTTGCGCCAAGCTATACTTGCCGACATGGAAGAATCCCAAATTGCAGCCCTTCCCGCCGACTTGGCGGCAGAAGCCCAGAGCCTTCGACGAGAATGGGAAACTCGAAATCGGCAGTTTCTTCAAGACCGTCTCTTTTCCCATGGACACACTGGCACGACCCTTTCGTCCATTTTAAGAAATAGTGGGATGCGTCTCAGCTCTCGCTATTCGATAGCCAATGTGGCCCAAAGAGCACAGTGGTCCAGTCATTGGCCCAGAGCACCAACCGCCATGACCACTCACACTGGAATGTTGGGTGGAAAGGTGAAGGGGAAGCAGTTGGTGGATAACGAGACACTCTCCTGTCTTCTGGTGCTTCTTTTCGTGGATGAGCCAAGACTCAATACGGGAAGACTTCACCGAGTACTTCGTAACCTTTGCTATCATTCGACCACAAGGCAATGGGTGATTCGAGTGAGTTCTCACACTAATTATGAATTATATTCCATTTAAACCAACAAATTAGATGACGAATATTTATTAACATTTTTTTTCTCTGTTTAGTCCTTATTATCTGTGATGGAACGCGCAAATGAGTGCACAATCAACACTCCACCCGGAGTAATCACAACGAAAAAGTTGGATCATTTGCCGTCGTCAATGTCTTCTTCTTCGTCCAAAAGCAATACAGCGGTGGTGAAAATGGGAGATAGTTCGAATGCCGTAGTGGAAAGACGTCAAAACAGTCACACGCCAGCCTGGCTTAACATCAGCCTTGACGCCGCGCTGGGATGCAGGGCGAACGTGTTCCTCTTGCAGAAGAGCGCGTCTGCCTCAGGTGGAGGGAAAAAGAGTGCTATCGAACACAGACAAATCTTTATTCATCCTCAAGCCGTACCAACAATTTGCCGACACACGCTGGACGTCCTTAGTAACCTTGCCAAGAGTTTCCCATCCCAATTCCTTCCTTCCAAAGGCAGACCATCTCTGCTCTGTCTGGAACCTAGTTTAAGTCGAGCTTCGGGAGTTGTGGAAAAGAAACCGCCGACACCGCCCCCTCCCGCGCTACCACAGCCTGCCTCCCAGGATTCCAAACAACTCAAAAGTCTGACCTCAGGGAAGGGATCGAAGAGTTTGGAGAGTATGATTGACTTTTGGGATCACCTTCTAAAATTGGACTCGGCGTCCAGCAGTAAAAAAGGGAAGGCTATTGGGAAGGCGCACGCGGGAGCTGGAAGTGGAGGAGTGGATCAAGGTGTCCCGGCGGTACCTTTTGAAGCCTCTCCTTTCGGACAGCTCATTTCCATGTTTGCCTATCCATTCATTAGACGCAGCTCCGTGCTAACTGATAAACTGCTACGGCTGCTCTCTCTGATCTCTCTTGGTATACCAGACACGTCCGGATTTGGGAGGAAGGTGCTGTTGGAAGAACCTGACGCACCCGTGGACACGTCCATGTCCATTTCTAAATCTCATTTGAAACTTATTATCGACATTATCACTACCAAGAGCTGTTCTGAGGAGGGGCTCGAAGAGGCAACTTCTCTGTTGCTCAATTTGTCGTATGGACCTCCGTCAACTAGAAATAAGGTATACAAAAAGTTGATAATTCTCTATTGATAATAATAACTGTTTGTGAATTTAAATTAAATGGAATTATTTTTTTCTTGTAAAGATCCTTGAGCTACTCACGGATGGTGTAAGGGACCTAGGGAACACAGTATGTGGACATATCGCTGACCTACAGAAAGAACTACAAGCCTTGAGAAAAGATCCAACAGGCGCCAGTAGTGCAGCAAGTGCAGCAGCAGGTCCGTCCCAGACATCCAATTCCACAGCTGCGGATGATGCTGGCAGCTCTTCTGGTCAACAAGGAGATCATGACAGCGGCGAGAAGGGATTCAAAGGACAGGATTCTGGAACAATAATGGATAGATTTACCAAAGAAAAGGTTATAATCCAGTCTGGAGGCAAGGGCAAGGCACCGACAGAACTTCAGTTACCTTCAATGGCCACACTCACATCAAAGTCATCCAGTCAAGCATTCTTCTTGAGACTTTTGAAGGTGATCATCAGTCTCAGAGATGCTATTAGAGCAGCCATCAAGAAACATAAGCAAAAAGGTCAGTGAAATTATTATGCCAATTCTGTACAAAATCATTTTTTAAATGCAAACGTGCTTAAAATTAATTAATTAAATTATTTTACATGTACAGAACAACTTTCGACCACTGCTGGAAGTATTGGTGGTCCCCTCATGTCAAGTACAATCGTGGGTGGAGGTAGTGCTGCTGCAGGTGGCGCTGGAGGGGCAGGAGATGGAGCAGGTACTAGTGGTGGAGGAGTAGGTGCAGCAGCCGGAACTCCAGGTAGAACTAGAGATAGACCAAGATTAGCTGGAGAGGATGCGGGAATAGACGGCTGGCCGATGGACGTCGACATGGAACCATTCCTTTACGACTCGATGGACACGTCTGAGCCCAGAGACTCGAGAAACAGGCGAAGTGCAGCTTCTTCTGACACTGTTGGTGAAAACAGCTCCTCCCTCCCTCCTCTTTTGGATGCAGAGGAAACAGTGGATGAGGAGAGTGCAGCTGCCGCTGGAGCAGCAAGATCTGAGAGACGAGACTCGTCGAAAATCATGGCAGGCACAGACGTGAAAGCAGATAATCTGAATGACAGCAGTTTAGACGAGGCCAAGCTGCTTCCTAGGTTGAGTGGCTTGTTGGAGCTGGACTCTTTGTGGGAGACGTTGAGTGAGTGTCTGTTGGAGTTGGGGCATACACCTGATCACCACGCCGTTTTAGTGCTGCAACCTGCTGTGGAGGCCTTCTTCTTGGTGCACGCCTCCTCTAGTGAAAGGGAAGACAAAAAGTTGAATGTGAGGGAGTCGAGGGAAGCTCAACTAGCTCATTTACAACAAGACCTGCCGCCAGTCTCCCCCATTGAACCCAGTCAGATCACTGAGAATGTGCAGCAGAGGGACACGGAAATGTTGGATACACACAACTCCACCTTGTTGGATACGACGGGAGTACCCGCAGCCTCGCTGTCGCCAGATACCCAGAAATTTCTCACATTTGCTGGTATGTTTAGATATTTATGCGTAGTTTGTTTATGGGGTGAATTGAGTAGAGAGTTGAGAACTTAATTGTGTTTGTTTTTATTTTCTATAGAAACGCATAGAACTGTACTGAACCAAATCCTACGCCAGTCAACTCAACACTTAGCAGACGGTCCGTTTTCTGTGTTGGTTGATCATACGAGAGTGCTAGACTTTGATGTGAAACGGAGATACTTCCGAACTGAACTAGAAAGACTGGACGAAGGGGTCAGAAGGGAAGATCTCGCTGTACACGTTCGCAGATCAAATGTGTTCGAGGACTCCTTCAGAGAGCTGCAGAGGAGAAGGGCGGAGGAGTGGAAAAATAGGTTTTACATTGTTTTCGAAGGTGAGCACAAATCTGTTTAGCAGAATATCGGGTAAAAGAGAAAGAAAATAAATTGAACTATTATTTATATTTTTCTGGTTGGAATAGGTGAGGAAGGTCAAGATGCTGGAGGTTTATTGAGAGAATGGTACGTGATCATTTCTCGGGAGATTTTCAATCCAATGTACGCCTTGTTCACGACGTCACCAGGGGACCGTGTCACTTACATGATTAATTCGTCTTCCCATTACAATCATTCCCACTTGCTTTACTTCAAGTTTGTAGGGCGAGTAATTGGTAAGTCAAAAGATTTGGATAATTACTTAATGTGTCACGATCTTTTTGTGAACGAGAATGTTTGAGACAATGCATTTTTTCCTTAAAAATTGTGCAGCCAAAGCTATCTATGACAACAAGCTGTTGGAGTGCTATTTCACTCGCTCCTTCTACAAACATATTCTTGGGAAATATGTGAAATATACGGACATGGAGAGCGAAGACTACAGTTTCTACCAAGGCTTGGTATTTCTCATGGATCATCATATTTCCGAGCTTGGATACGATCTGACGTTCAGCACTGAGGTGCAAGAATTTGGGGTCACGGAGGTCAAGGATCTAATCCCGAATGGAAGGAATATAGCTGTTACAGAAGAAAACAAAATGGAATATATTCGGCTGGTTTGTCAGATGAAGATGACCAGTGCCATTAAGCAACAGTAAGTCAACATGTTTTTTTTTGCATCGAAAATTAATGAATTAGTGTAAAAAGTTAAAGGTTTATTTGTAATTAAAATTGTGTTCTTTTTTCATAGGCTAAACGCCTTTTTGGAAGGATTTTACGACATAATCCCCAAAAGACTGATTTCTATCTTCAACGAGCAAGAGTTGGAGCTCCTTATTTCAGGTTTACCCAATATTGATATTGAGGATCTGAAAGCAAACACGGAATATCACAAATATCAACCCAACTCGCTTCAGGTGCGTGCTTGCATTTTTAATCTTAATTAGTTTAAAAATTGATGTAAGCTAAGAAATCAATCTTTTATTTAAAATGTTTAGATTCAATGGTTTTGGAGAGCTCTGCGGTCTTTTGACCAAGCTGAAAGGGCCAAGTTCTTGCAGTTTGTCACTGGAACTTCCAAAGTGCCTCTTCAAGGTTTTGGAGCTCTGGAAGGAATGAATGGTGTACAAAAGTTCCAGATTCATCGGGATGATCGGTCCACAGATCGTCTTCCAAGTGCTCACACATGGTAAGTCCAACAATGCCCCGGCAAGTACTATTTTCCAACTTGTTTGTCAACCTGCGTCTAAGTTAATCATTTTTCTCTTTCCAACAGTTTCAATCAACTGGACTTACCTGCCTACGAAACATACGACAAACTGTGCACTTACCTTCGCAAAGCTATTCATGAGTGTTCCGAAGGATTTGGTTTCGCTTAAATTAAAAATGCATACCAGCCAACTGTTTTAAGAAAAGAAGAATGAAGAAATGGATTGATTGATAGATTGGGCGCTTCTCTCAATATACTTTTGAGTGATAACTGAATTTAAAGAAGTACCTCGATACCAATTTTTTTTGCAAACTACTATTATTCAATAATTAAATGGAAAACCTATATACAATACACATAATATACATGCATAATATTAGATGTAAGCTGTATCATTTTTTGAATGAACAATAACAATAATACGTAGATGTACAATATGACATACTATCGCTATTTACCTTATCTAGCTATATTGCTATACTTCGGAGAAAAAGGCTAGGTATACATAATTCTATATTAATTATCTAATTTAATTTTGAAATTTTTGAAATACAATACATATGATGATCACATCACAACTTGTTGTTATTACTGTGTATGTGAATTGGACGTTTTCGTTGCCCTAATGCAATTTCGCTCGCTTTAGTACGTTTATGCATGCATTTTCCGCTTGAGTGAGCAAGAAGAATAAGGAGCAACGAAAACGTCCGGATAATACATGGTGTAATTAATATTATTGTAAGATTGGTTAATATTATTCTGAATCTGGATAATTGGGGATACAGATATTAAATATGTTATGCAATGAAAATAACTTTAACCAAAACCAAAACCCTCCCGTCACTTCAGCCTCCAAACAGATCTATGAGACAAAAAAAAATAGTTTTGTTTGTGGAGATGTAAAAAAGATGAATTTTTGTGGGGAAAAAGTAAGAAGGAAAAACGGTTTGTACTACCTTCCCCTGCGCTTTTGTGTATGCATAATAAGTAATAGGATTAAGAATTTAAGCTTAAAACAGAATACTAATTTTAACATAACTATAATAGCATAATTATTGATTTAATTTAAATAAGAGCATAATATTGTCTGGATAGAAAAGGAAGCATGAAAATTCAAACTATGTGTGTGAAATAAAGTAATAGTTTAACAATTTGAAAGAAAAGAAAGAAAAAAGAATCACATTGCGATTTGTACAATATGCATGTCTACTGCTACTATATTGTTAATTCTTATCATAATTGCCGAAGAGATAAATACTTACTTTGTATGTACCATGTGTAATATATATATAAATACATATATATAATTATTATAAAATGAAAATCTTTGTGTATGCTTATGTGAACCTTTCAATAAAAAATTTAATTCATGATAAAAAAAATAATGTTTAACTTTAGCATCTTGGGGCATCATGAGCTACAGCATGTCTAGTCATATCAGTCATTTCATCACCGTCACCTTAAAAACTAAAACGTTTCCGTTCAGAAAAATATTAATGATGATTGGTGGGCGGAGAATGTTTCTGGCATTGTTCTATATTTATTGCATTTTGAACAACTGGTCGTATGTTGAGTTGAGATGAATGCGGGAGTAGAACTAGTCAATAAAAACAAAGCAATAAAGTTCAATGGTGCGACAAAGCGGCGCGGTGACGGTGTCGGTGTCGCTTTCTTCATTCTTGCCATGTGCAAAAGCAAACTAAAGGTGTATGATGAGGGCATATGACCATGACAAGACTCAAGACAAGACAACGACGGCATCTCTCACTGAAAAATACGACATGATCAACCAAGCCACCAGACCAGACCACCGACAACAGAACAGAAGGGGCGATGATGGTCGGTTGTCGTTGTCGCTACATAATTTGCACGCATAATTATTTTGAGCACTGCACTGGCACTGACTATGCAGGCGGCAGAAGGGAGGAGGCAGCAAAACATAAAAGCAGACATGGCTACCCGTTTAAACCCAAAACGGGTTAAATTAATTTTACCCGGGTTTTACCCGGCGGGTTTCGACATC
>JAQIWN010000624.1:0-29403 GCA_034699025.1 Entomobrya cf. arborea Gr-Col-00668 | reverse complement strand
CTGTTTTTGTGGTTTTTGGGTATGCATTTTCAATTTAGTAAAGTTGCTTTGCTATAATTAAAATTTATGTTAGTAAAATGCATGAGCTGGAACGCTTGTAATTATTGTTATTTTCTGCAACAACACACTTATCACAAATGTTTATAACAGCCTGTCAACTTTGCTGAGCTACTTTGTTTTTTAACATGTTTGAAAGATTCGTCTCATTAATTACAATTTTTGGATTTATGTTTCGTACTTCATAGATCGCTGAAAATACCAAATATAGCCATTAGTTCGTTGGGTGAACAATCTATTTTATTTGTTATGATTGCTTTGGTCTACATGACATGGCTTTAGATTAATGTAATTCAATTATTACAAACAATTAACTTGTGTAGACGCTACTTCCGTCCGACATAACATTTACAAGACAACTATACGCTTCCGTAGTTTAACGCTTATGGTGCATAGAACTTGTATGGGCCAAAATGAGTTAATTTTTTCAATTTTGTGGACAATTTAAAAAAATAAATTCATTATTTTTAGGCTAAAGACAAGGAAAATCGTTTCGATGAAGAAGATGCACCCAGAGCAAAGAAATATTTAGTTAAGAGTCGACCAAAACGTGACCTTGAGACCATTAAGACGTCATCAACTCCTTGTAAAACTAACAAGGAGGGTAGATGCCGTGTTTCATCCTCCCCAGGTAACAACAAAAAGCATCTCACAAGAAACGCTTCAACTGCACCTCGGGTAAGCAAAACAGCAAGACGAACTAGCAACGTGACCAGAGTGACGAAACCTACAGCCGAAGATCCTATGTTAGCCGATGGAACCCAACAGACTGGTTTCTGGGATGTGCCACCAGCATTTGGAACATTTGGAACTTTCAAGAAACAAGCCGTTCGTCATTCCACTCGTGGACAAGATCGTCATGATGAATATGAAGATGAAGAGGAACATATTCAACCTCCCGCACCAGTCAGAGCAACAAAGAAAAATCAGACTTATTTGGACACAACAAGTGATGAGCAAAGATTCTTTCCAAGCTTTCCAGCACCACCTTCCCCATATTTAAATCCATTTGCTAGTGCAGGTGGATTTGGAAGGCCACCATTGTTTCCAGGACCTACTGCTAACCGAGCTCCATCCAGATTCCACCCACAATTCGGACCAAAATACACCCAACCGCATACCAACCGTGGTCCTGGCTCAGCCTATCCAGCCGAATCTCATGACAGGTATCTTCATACCAATCTTCTTGGCTCTGGTAACTTTGAAGTTGTGCGTGGAGGAACCTATTATGGGGATGATGACGATGGTTACCATCACACAACTGGGGGAACAGCTCCAGGTCACTATCAACAAGAAGATGATGATGGCTATTTCCATCATAATGGACACGCCTCTCCCCACGGCTACAGAAATAATCCAAGCGCTGGAGGAGGTGACTTTTTCGCCAACTTTAGGGACTTTGCTGATATTAATCCACCTACAAGATCTTTCTCACATCATCACGAAACTGTCGCTGATGCCGAACCTCATGGTAGTGACAGTCATGAGCATGGCGGACCAAAAAATATTTTGGACAAATTGGAAAGCTCCTCACGCAACATTGAAGTTCATCAACCATATACTGCCAGCAGTAGCAGGGATAGTGATCCCATGATGGCCACATTTTAATTATTATTTTACAATAATTAGTCTCTTTAGTTGCTTCAACATTTACAAAAAAATGAAGCATTTCATGTTTATCTTGAAAAGGCACAACTTCACAAAAAGCTTGAAATGATGATAATGGTGCATTATAAGTGCCAGAAAAGAGTAAATTATGTTAATTATGTTTGACAATAACCCAAATATCAACAGTGCCTCTGTCAAAACGATCACATCGTCACCATCAAAGCTTTTTTAAATTCAAATTTCAGAGAGTCTCCGGATGCAACAAAATTAACTGCCGGACCGATACGGAATGAGTCATCACACTTCAATTTGTCTCAATACCCGTTTTAAATGCAATACTAAGAATATGTGTAATTAGTAATTAGCAGTTTTTTTACTACATACATACATTCCAGTTTTGTTAACTTGTAATTATACTTATTTTTGCAATACCAATTTTTCTCTACATAAAAAACATGCCATAAGTTTCATCGGGCTTGTTAAGATATTTCGAAGAAAAAAAAAGAATATTTGTTACTGAACACTGAGCGGAGGCGTTCGGTAGAAGAAAATGGAGGAAGTTTCTAGTCCTACTACACAAACGTAACTTCTACTGCGATAAGTAAATGTAATGATTAAAATAGTAATAAATACGTTTAAAACCCGTGACGAACAAATAGATTTTTTGTACTATTAGTAATCATGTGACTTTTTAAATGCTGTCCTTTCCCATAATTATTATGAAATTTTTTCATTGTAAATTATTTTTAAAAGTTTATGCATCGTTATATTTTGAACTGATTATCATCTTTGAAATGTGACAGATGCAGTGCTTAAAATGTTTGCAAAAAATTCTTCAAATACTTTAACCCTTTCATGACATGACATTACTTAATTTTTCTACTTAATCAAATACACTTCTATAGTTAAATTAAGCTATTTCAGTTACACTTTAATGACAAATACTTATTTTGTAAATTGTCTGTTAGCAGATGTAACTCGAATGCCATTTTTTGTTCGTTATCTACCGTAAGAATGACATGTTTTATAGCACTTACTTTTTTCATGATACTTTGTACAATTTACTATATTTTTTTTGTTTTAATTATGAAAAAATGATAATTATAGTGTGCCGAACGACAGATGGATATATATATACACCTTCATTTAAAAAAGGATAATATCAAATATCCATTTTTCTAAAAAAAATGTGTAATATCAACAATATTATAAAGTGTGTTAAATCTCTCTTCTTTCTAGTGTTCCACAAAAAAATAAAGCTATAAGAGTACCATATACCTTTTATTATTTTTGTTAGGATAAGAATTGTTGCTAGATTTGTTTAACTTTGTAAGAAATATAATAAAATACATACATTCATAATTATGCATAAAATACACGTAGAAATTAGAATTGTAATTGTAGTTGTCTGAATAAAAATTATTATTTGTTTCCCAAAAAAAACCGAGTTCAAAAACGTTAATTCAATTCAAAACATAACTTCATTTTCCATTTCAAAAAAAAAAAAATGCATGACAATCTTCCGCGAATGTTTAAAATGCGAAATAGCGAAAAACTTTTGATCGAATCCTGAAACGGTGCAATCAAAATCATGAATCATGATGGTTTTAAATGAAAAGAGACAAAGAAAAGATGAAAGCAGAAGATGTGTTCTTCAACATGAAACCTTTCCAGCTTGGCTACGGCTGCGGCTGCAGCTGGCTGGCTTGGAATGGAAGCAGAGAGCTGAGTTGAGTACAACGCAAATCTATTATCAAGTCGCCCCAGCTCAAACTGGTGTCTCGACAAGCAACAAGAAGCAATACATGTGGCTATATCGGCGTTATTCCTCTCATGTATTTGTATACATGATATACTCAAAGTATACATAATACACAGATGTACGATGCATTGTACATTTGTTTGATATTTGGCATCATTGTTTTGTTTACACCAGCACCAGCCAGTATCTCATCTTTCTCTTACTATCAGATCATCGTTTCTACGATAGTGGTCGTTTAATTGATGTTCCCTTCCAACTTAACTGGTAATTAATTTTTGTAGTTAGTACTTTTAATTAGCAAATTTTGTGTTTGACTTGGGGCTGAAGTTCTTGATTTTTTTAAGGTGGTTTGATAACCGCAGTTTGAGCGTTTTGAATGTTAGATATTCAGGGTTAATAAGTCAAACTGGAAGTTTGTAAGTTAAAAGTAGTTAAATTCTGTGAAATGATTGTTATACAATTATAATCTTTCGAAATTTGCATTGTAAGGGTACGGTCTTCTTAATTAGAGTGGTTGTGCACGTTAATTGCAGGTACAATTTGAGGGAAAGGGTGATAACTGTTGGTGGGACGCATACATTTTAAGATATCAAGATGGCGTCCGTAATGAGCCCCAGAACCCGTACTCTTAGTGACTCTATGGATTATGATGACGAGTTAGCTGAACTGCACGACAGGAGACAGACATCATTAGGAATTGACAGGATTGATAGACATTTTCGGTGTTCTAGTCCATCCGACGCGAGATATAATGACCATAAAGTTAATGAATCAGATGAGGATACGGAAGACGCCAGTGAGGATGGAGATGTGAGGCCAGATGAACATCAAGAAATAAAGGAGCAGTAAGTATTTTCATATTTTTAATTCATTTATACAATGTAACGCTGTTAGAAAAGGTGAGGATAGAAATGAAGTTAATATAGACTGGATCATTTTGTTGGATGTCATAACATGGTGTAAAATGACTACCTCTTATTACAGTTTTTCAAGCCTGGGTGGTACACCCTTCAGTAAATATAATCCTTCTTACGGTTAACGTGTACAATATTTAGCAGAAATGTAATTTCAGGTAGCCTGGAGGCTGTTCAATTTACCAAAGTAGTTGGCCCTTTTTTGGGAGAACATGGGATTGAGAGAGTTAACCAAGTCCAGAACTAATTTCATGTTGAGGCGTCCTTCTAATTTTTCCAAACCATATTGAAAGCATTCGAGATTGATAGGGACGGATATCGTCTTCGCAACGGATACCAAAATTTACCAACGAAGTTTGAGCCAAATTAAGTTCAACTATTATAGCATTCGAGAGAATAATTTCCTAGTGCCTTTTCAAAACGGCGATGTGAAAATGTAATATTATTTGATGCAATGATATTAAATATTCTCATGTTTAAAATAATTTCAGGGTGTACTATGATAAATTGGCATTGTTGAAAACTAATTTGGAGGAACTGGAAGCAGGGAACCACATTGAATTTAACAGACAGCTAAGTAAACTGGAGAAAGAAATGAAGTACAGGTATGATGGAATCATTTTTATTTGTTTTGTTTAAAGATTTACATAATTGTTTTTGTTGGCTTATTTTTTAAATCTTTGTTTATCTTATTTTCTAGGAACCGACTGAATGAAGCTTTTAGAGACTATGAAATGGAATGTATAGAAAGGGAGTATTCTAATGAGAGACTATTAGCAGCCCGAGAGTTTGAAGACAAGAAGATTGAGCTCCGGGAGAGTCTGGTAAATGACCTGGAAGAGAAGAAGAAGCAAGTTGAAAGTGAGAGGTATTCCATGGAACTCACATCAGACCCCACGGAAGTTAAACCAATGTCCACTCGAAAATTACGCCGTAGACCCAATGAGCCTGTTCCTATTCCCGAGAAAAGAAGGAAGACGCCTCAGTCTCAAATTACATTTTTGTTGGATGACAAAGAAGTTGACGAAGATCTTAAATGCATTGCTAAAAGAAGTTTTAAGGACTCCATGTTCTCCAAAAAAGGAGGTGATTCATCCGATCTTCCAGCACCTGCCACACCTGTTCATCTTGATGCAAGAATTGAAGATGGAAAATTATTTTACGAAAAGCGATGGTAAAGCTAGCTTACTGTTTTGTTTATATTACCTGCAAATTACGTTGATTGTATTCTAAAAGGACATTTTTTTTATTACCAGGTTTCATCGCGGTCAGCAAGTTTTCATTGAGGGGAAGGACATGCAAAGGGTCAGTGGTATTATTAGCGGCATAAGCCAGGACTTGGTAAGTTATACTTGATTATATAATTTATTGTTTTGAATGCAATAAAGGGGGATGTTTACTAAATTATGCATTTTCAATTTTTTTCAGGTTTGGGTTAGGAAAGCTAATGAACAATCTAAAGTCAAAGTTCCAATTTCATCCTTGCAAAAGGGAAAAATGATTATAAAGCGAAGAGCATAGAATATGCTGCTAGTATTTTAAAGAAGACACAATTTACATCTTTTCAGTGTAAAATTAACTTAAATTGTAAATTAATTACTGACCGAAATCTCCAAAAAATAGTGTACATTCGCATTAGAGTCTAACTCTTAAAATGCTAGATTATTTCTTATTCATACGAAAAACTTAAATGTGATATATAATATTTTGTATCTAAATGTTATTTTATTTACGACGTTTTACAATTGTAAACAATTAACTCTTGAGTCTATCATTTATGTATGTATTATAGTTTAATTATCTGAACAGACTTTATAATAGAACATATTTGTGTACCTAAAATAAAATTGATTATTTCAAATGAAAAAAAAAATATTATGATAGACTTCTAAATGACCATTGGTTATTTTTAAAATAGAATTTTTCTAGTCGACACAAGCATTCCTAGAATTTTTTAATTCCATGGAGGCTGCACAATCTAATTTTAGTTGCTATTAAAAGCATTCTTGTATTTGCATTATAATGGTAAAACTATTCAAATCAACATTTTAGTTTATTATGAGTCCTTTTGTACCATCATCCATTGAAGTCCAAAACTCATAATTTTTAACCCAACTTTTCATTGTTTTTTCACTGATGAAAACACGACTGTACTATTTCAGTTTAATACTTAAAAACTGAAAATTATGCATATTACATATTATGTTTTATTATAGCTTTATCATAAAATTCATAAATTCATTCAGAAAATATCCAATCGTTATGTAAATATTACTCACAATCAGTTTTATGTCAGATCAGACTGAACTATATTTACATCAAAGTATGACTTCTCTAACTTCTAAAATATCTTCTTTGTTTCTGCTGGAACAAAGGAGTCAAACTTGTATAAATACTCATTTCTGAGTAGCACTGCTTCATTCTTTTTTGACACTTGTTGTCAACTACTTGCAATTTCTCCTACAGTCTTAACTGACGTTTTTGCGGTTTTCAAAGAGCAGTTTTCATTCGAATTCCAACTTGGGCGCTATTGCTTTCAAACTTCTTCAGAGTTTAATTTTTTGCAATTTCTCGTAATTCCATAATCAAGGATTGCAAACCTGCGAAACTATTAGGTAAATATTATATTTTAACGTACGTATTTAGAATTTAAAAAATTGAACGTAATTTATTTCCTCCAGCTAACGATTTAATACTCTTTTTAACAGGTAGCAAGTATGTCCAGGAAAGGCGTAAACGTAGAAGCAATTCCATCAAAGAAACCTAAGCTATCACCTGGGCCTTCGTCATCAGGCATTGTGGAAACTGAGAAATTAAGTTCTGGATTCGACAAAGACCTTCTGAAATGCCCCATTTGCAGCCAATTTCCAAGGGCGGAAGTATACCAATGCATTGTTGGTCATTCAGTTTGTGCTAATTGCCTAACCAAACTAAATGGTATATGCCCATCCTGCCAAGGTCTGTACTGGAAAACTCGAAATTATTTGGCGGAAGGACTACTGGACTCTATGAAATTCCAATGTTCTTGGAAGGAAAACGGGTGTACGGCCACACCGGCCCGGAACGATTTGACATCACATGAAACACAATGCGATTTCAAGTAAGCCTCGTAATTCCAATTTAAACGTACTTTTAAACTTAATTTAAACTTCAATTTTTTATCGTTTTATTTTATTATTTTGTGTTTCCTTCCTAGCCCAAACTCTGTGAAGTTTTGCTACCTATTCGAAAAATCCTGCAATCGAAAGTTTTGCCCGGTTTCAACCAAGGACCCGAAGCAAATGACGATCTTCCTTGTTCATTTGAAAGTCGCACATCCTGGCTTCACGGTTCGAGACGTCAATCCTCGAGAGCCATTTTTCATTCATTTCAAATATAGCTGGTCTGTTGAAGCTGAAATTCTTTTGAATAATCACCGTGAGCCCTGCTTTTTGAATAATGATGGGTGTCATTGGGTTGGTCGTCGAGATCCCTACATATTCAAAACCATTTTACGACTGAACCCAACTCAAGCTAACCAGGAGCACCGTCACCATCAATATTACGTGCTACTGTGTCGCTTTGTGGCCAAAATGGGACACACAGATTTTTCTTTCAAGTGTGTTCGGCTCTCTGACGATGACGACAACCAGGATTGGATGTCCCTTGCCTTTTCCTTGACAGGCCGGAAGAAAGCTGGACCGAAGGTGCCAGAATTGAGTTGGACTGTGAAACCGCAAGCTATACGTCAGTTGAAAGACTTTTGGATTGGGAACCAAATTGATGATTTAACATCATATAATTTAATTCCATTGTCATTTGTTCTGGACAACTATTTAACTGAAGAGGGCATTCCAGTCAAGTGTGTTTTTAATTAAAATCACGCGCAGTTCCTTCGACCCACCACCAGTAATTTGAAGTATGTAAATCAATACTAAGGCAGCAGTCAATTTCTGAGAAAGAAATTGAAAACAGATGAAAAAATTCTCTTGTGTTTTTGAATTGTTAGCATTCATATTCGTAATTGGTTTTATTGTCGTTAATGATTTTCTAACTTTAAAGCGAAAATTAAAGTTTTATGTGTCGGACTTCTATATTTATATTGAATATAAATTTACATTTTTAAGATGCGATTTATTGATTGATCATACAAATTCAAATAGGGATTTACAAAAAGGTTACAAAGAAAAGTAACATTAAAGAGTTACTGAGTTACTAAAGTATATTAGTCACCTGTAAAGATTGTCCTAGGATATTTCTCCAACAATTGGGGTAAGGATTTACCTCCCCCTTCAAGTTATTTTCCAGAATATGATTATCACACAACAGCAGCATCCTCATCAATTTCTTCATCGGCATTAGCGTCATCGTAGTTGTCAACGACTTTTTGCATGAAGTCGGGACTCTACAGCTAAGTAAGTCTCAACTTGCCCCAATAGATCCACATCTAAACTACAACTGTACTGCTACTGATCAACTAAACTGAAATGACTGCACTAACTATTCAGCTTAATTACATTGAAATAATAAATACAATTTTAAATGATAACCTATTAATGATATATTCCTTAAACTTGGAGAAGCAGTGCCACTCCCCCCAAAACCCATTTCGCCGGCTTATCTCTACTCCTCAAATTAAATGTCCAAACATAGGTGGGTCCTCTCATCCTCGTTTTGTATACAGGGCACTCATACATACTCCTCGAGTCTTGCTTATCTTGTGTAATAGCCTTCAGATAAACCACAGGTAATGCAGGATACAAGTCCTTCAGTTTTGACTCCATTATAGCACCAACATTTGTATCCCACCGAGCACCTTCCATAAATAATCCATGCACATACGCTCCATCTCTAGGTGGCGACCTTTTAAAAACGAAATACAAAAACTCTTTAGAAAATCTTATCTTAAACTGATAAGCAATAGAAAACAGCATTATATTTTTTCTTACGTAAACTCCTCTCTAGTCTTTTTGGTCACCTCACATTGCAAACACATTTTATCCAAAGGAAGCTCCTGCTTCCTCGCCGTCATTTGCATAATAGCTGTAAGAAAACTCTGCGGATTAAAAAATCCTCCCAGCCAAACCGACGCCGGCAAAATGAAGTCCGCACTCCAAGTCTCCAATTCTCTCGCCCTCAGCATCAAATCTGCATACCATCCACCCAACCCCATTGTCGAAGGATACGCCCTTTTCATCCAACTCGCCGGCACTTGATCCAAAAACAAGCTATTACTTAACTCCTCCATTTCCCCAGAAATTGTCAGCTCCCCTTTCAACCCCAAATCCAACTCCCTCAACGATTTTCTAATTTCCATAGTCAAAAAATTCATCCTTTCACACTCCTGTAACGCCACAATCACATAAGGCGTCTTATCCTCCGCCCTCCCCTGAATATCTCCCATGTTAAATGGATCCACCAACTTTTCCAAAATGTCATCCAATATCTGCTTAATTTTCTCATCCTTCGTTGACGTCTGTCCCCCACCACCCGCCGAGTCCCTTGGCTGCAGCTCAAAAATTGTTTTAAATAAATTCTCCGAAGTGGCCGTCAAGAACCCAATCTCCGCATTCGGATGCAATCCATACAGCACAGGACTCTCCGGCGGAAGCATATCATCAATGTACTGATGATAACCTTGCAGGTCCGTACTTGCAGGTGCTGGAAACCCTGGAGCATACTGAATCTCCCCATCCAACAACTCAGGAGCCATATATTCCTCCAAATACGATTTACACAGTTTTCTATCAAAGTCATCTGTGATATGACCTCCATACATGATTTCTCCAAATAAGTACCTTAAATCCTCCCAAGGCACTTTATTATTCGCCTCCAAATAGTTCAAAAGCACATAAACGCTTATCGTTAAATCTCCCGTGTTAAATGGATAACACCTATTCCAACCTTGCGTCCCAAACTTCCTCCGTTCAGCTACCACTGCGTGGAAATAGCACAAACTGAATAAAATAGCTTTGTATTCCAATTCCTTCGAGCAAGTCTCTAAAGTTTCTTGAGTAAAGTTATCCAAAGCTTTGTGAATATTTGCGAGCATCCCAGATGGAGGTTCATTAGTTAATTTTATACTTGACTCGAGGATCCCTTGAGGAATTATATGGTTTTCAGGGCGGGAGGCAGGTTCAGCACTTAAAAAGACTCTATACTTCCGGTGCGCATTTTCCCAATATTGTTCCAATTTCTTTTCCAAAGTTGGTAGCCATCTGCTAACTAGATGGATATTTTGAAGGATAACCCAGTGCCCTTTTTCTGCGGCAACTTCCAGCGCATTTTCCGCCACAACTTCTTGCCCTTGACCGAGTGAAATGTTGTGAAAGTTACCAAGGTCAGAAGTGTATCCCAACTTTTTACCCAGGGCCTCTACGTCCTTTAAGGGATCCACCCCTGGGCTTAGTATGAAAAATATGGGAGTTGTGTTGTTCGATTCCTCGTAACTTTTGGAAAAGTCTTGGCGCCTGGAACGCACATATTTCGTGCCAAGGGTTTCCTCCACGAAGACAGTAACCGCGTAAGTCATTCTATCAGGTCGAAGGGCTCTCATGATACAAAGTCGGTGGATTCCAGTTTTGGCTTTCCATTCCTGAGGCATTTTTTCTCGTTCGGGGCATTCCGCCTCAACAAACTTTTTCCATCGCTTTGCAGAGCCTTCAATGTCCCTGTCTATGTTTCTGTAGTCGTCTAGACCTGCCAAGCTTTTTATGGCACCCCAGCTGCTGTTTGTGAGAAAGTCTACAGGGCTAACTACCCCTGGAGTAATGGGAAACCTTAACAATAAGTCAAGGTCTTTGGGGAGAATCAGCTCCTTTTGCACTTGAATGGTAAATGCCATTTGTGTGGTGAAGATAAGCTTGTCCGCTTCAAAGAGACCCCTGGTGGTGTACAGCCAAACAGAATAGGTAATAGAATCAATTAAATTTTTAATACGTTCGTTGACCTCATCTGCCGAGGCTGCTGTTCGAACAGCGTTTTGGAAAACGGTGGAGAAGGCTTTGAGAGAGAACTGATAAATTGGATTGATTTTATTTAGGTCATTTAAAATGAAATAGAGAAGGGATGCTCGACTAGCTGCGGGTCGGTAAAGCTCTCGAGCTGTGTCGATTTTGGCGGAAGTGATAACCGCTTCCTTTGCCTTTACTTCGACATCTAGTGCGGTTCT
Organism: Entomobrya cf. arborea Gr-Col-00668; assembly: GCA_034699025.1. NCBI lineage: Eukaryota > Metazoa > Arthropoda > Collembola > Entomobryomorpha > Entomobryidae > Entomobrya > Entomobrya cf. arborea Gr-Col-00668. The sequence continues at coordinate 17,912 of JAQIWN010000624.1, read as the reverse complement.
CTTGGTGGTTTCAAGATTTTCCACGAGGGCGGTGTCGTCAAGGAAGTTGCCTTCGGCGGATTGCAGTCGGGAGAGTAAGTCATCTTCCAGTTTTTTCAGAAGAATTTTAAATTCGTTCTGTTGTTTAGTCAGTTGGGACTTTTGGGTTTCCAGATCTGGACGCTCCATTTTAACGACCTCGGCGAGTAGCTGATCTTCTAAGCCGTCACGTGTTACAGTGAAGTTAATAAGGGTTGTTTGTGCTTGCATTTCGGGTTTGTAGTGGGGGTTTGCTAGTTTTGTGTGGAGGATTAAGCGAAACTTGTCGTTGTAGTCGATCTCACGATCACCCATTTTTATTGCTCTGAAGAAAGAAACAATATTCATAGTGAAAGGATGCCAGAGTAAAACGGATTACTTTAGATTTTGTTTTCAATCATCTTACTTTCCCTTTTTAATTAAGTTCCTTGCCAAAAGAGGCTCCAGTACGGGGTCAACATTTTCACCAAGATTTTCTATGAGAACTGTGCTCCCCGCTGAAATAGCTTCTTCAATCACATCCAGATAACCTTTTTGACCGAGTTGAATTACTTTGAGATTTATACCGTACATATTTTTGATCCATTTATTTCCTTGTAGCTATTTAAACAAAATATTTGTTCAATTATTTTATTTGTCTCAATTAAACTAAAATAAACGAATCTATTTTCGAACCTGAGGATCAATGATTAAAGGCCATCTCTGGGAGTTCATCAAAATGGAAGCATTTTCGCTAGACATTCGATCGCTTGGAAGGCCAAAGTTATTCCACATTGCTATCTCCGCATCATCCGTTAGTATGCTAAGTGGATCAACATTATCTGACATTGGAATCGGGGGCTAAAATAAAATACGTAAATAAATTTATCACTTCGATTATTACCAACTTGTCTAACAATTTAACTTGTAATTTTATTCTTACATCCATTTTCTTCAGATAAGGCATCCAAATCTTTTCCAAAAGTTCCACTCGATATTTTTTCGTAAAACACCCGACATACGACACAAACGCAGTGACTAGCAGCATATCACCCGGTATAGTAATTGTACTTGCTCGATAACTACACACGGCCAAAAAATGCAAGCATTCAAAAATTACTCTTTCAAATTAAAAATCTAAAGTAACTCACTTCTGCACATTCTGAATCCATCTAACTTTCTCTGCTCCCAAACCCCCAACCAATCGGTTTGCCAAATCAATCGTTAACGCAGTCTTGTCGGCCTCCGCCTGACATTTCATTTTTGCTTCAAACGCCGCCTCATACTCAGTCGTAAGAACACACAAGCGTTCCTCCAATTCCTAAAAAAATACATACATGCATAATTATCATCTCATTTATTATACCTTTAGTTGAATATTCTTTTTTTTCAATTTACATCAATTCTACTCTTCAAAAAATTGCATCTATCCAACGCCTTATTCAACTGGTCCGTAGCCTCCTGAAGCGCCCTCCTCTTAGGCGCCACGTCCTGAAAAACTTCATTATACGTCAACACATTCAACACGTACGAACACAACCCACTCGCTGCAAAACTTTTACTCCTAATTTTCTCCGGATCAAATCCTGGTGACGTCACATAAGGATTCATAGCATCGACCACCATCGACGTTATACTTTCCTTATCCAGCGTTATCAACCCATCTAAAAATTTCTGCGCATCTCCCATCATATTACTCTTACAAGCTTTCCAACTCTTATCCTTTGGAACCTTATTATTCCTCACCCCTTCCCACAAAATGTACACCGCACTAATCACTTGAATCACATCCGGTGGAGGGCTAGTAAAAGTTTTCAACTCAGTTAAATTCGCTTTATTCAACGTATTCAGGGCAGCGTAAGCCGCTTGCAGCGCAGGCTCTGCTTTTTCCAGTTCAACTTTACAAACTTCCTGAATTTTTCCCACCTCTGCGGCTGTCACCGCTACTTTTTTCTCCTCCACCGCTGCATTCTCCTTTTCTCCGCTTACTATTTTCGTCTCTTTTTCTACCACTTTAATTAAATTATCCGCTTGATCATTCTTCTCCTTTAGGACAACCTCTTGCACAGCTAATACCTTTTTTAACTCCTCCACTTGCATTGCACAGCTTTCCAATTTGGTTAACCCACTTTCCAGTCTGTCTGCCTTGGACAAAGCTTCAGTGTTCTTGGCTGTGACCAACTTGCCATAAAGATCTATTTGTTCGAGAAAACTTTTTGGAGTTGTGTAGTTGTATCTTTTCTCATTTTGTAAGTAAGTTGCCGACATGTCATTCACAGCTGAATGGACAAATGCCATGAAAGACGCGATGGGATCGTGGAGTTCCAAAGGAAGAACGGAAATTTCCTTAACAAATTTTTGGGATACGGACATTAGGGCTTCATGAGGCCATCCCTGGAACCAGATTATGGATGTGCAATTAATCAACGCTGGAAACTTTCGAATCCGGTTTCGGAGTGTGGTGCCCACGGGAGAAAAGCAGAGGATGCATTTAAGCATTTTTCTAACTCTGTCGATGAAAAATTTCCAACAGTTTTCTCTCGTTTCAGGAAGACCCACTGCTTTGACTTCGGTTCTCATACTGCTAATTATATTTTCTACTTCGTCGTCTGGAAGAAGATCTGCGACTTCACCGCTTGCAAGCATGTCGTTTATAACGACAAGAAAACTTTCATCAGCTATTTGGGCGTCAGTTAAGAGGAACGTATTGCCCAAATTCTTTTGCCCAGCTTTGATGTAAAGAACAGCCAAATCACTGCGAAGGTCTACAAGACCGTAACCTTTTCGGAGGGTGATTTGGAAAACCTCTAGTCCGGAGAGGAAGGCAGCCAGACGGGCTAAGCTTTGCTTGCCACTGCCACCAACGCCTACAAGAAGGGCATTGCCTCGGGGCGACTCGAGAATTCGGCTGATTCGGCACACGTAATTTATGGCGTCTTCAAAAAGGACGAGATTCATTATTGAGTTGAATTCGTTGTAGGATTTAAGGGCGTCTACGAGTTGACGTTGTAAATTGGCAAAATCAACGACGGGCCTGAATTAATTAAGAAGCGTTTAACTAACGGTTTAACGGCTGCCATTATAGTTAACTTGGAGAAAATAAGTTAATGCAGATTTTCAGCTTACATATATTTTGGATCGCCAATGCCTTGCGCAAAGTGACAGTAAATTAGTGGCTTAGCCATCAAGATGGATTCATCCATGTCCTGTTTAATTATTTTTTTGCAATATTATTTGTTAAAAACAATTTGTTTTATAAAAATCACAATTAAAATCGAAAAAAGGGAATGAAGAAATTTTCCAAAAATTGTGATGTGATAATAAAGGTTTAAAATGGAGAAATTATTAATTATATTAAAAATGTTCAAAATGCATTCAAAAATTGTTTGCAAAAAAGCATTGTGAAGTTATGTGCAAAAAGGGTTGAGCAAAAATGCTTGAAAAAGCTGATGAATAAAAACAGTAGTCAAAAAACTGATTTTTCATCTGGTTAAAAATTCACGCACAGCAGTCGGGAATATCAAATAGTGAAGAAATGTAGACTTCTTTAGCTGTCATCGTAAAATCGGATGCAGTAGTAAAATAGTTGAGATTCACACACAACCAAAAATACAAAGTACCCAAAATTATACTACCCAAAAAATTGATGTGGGCATTTTACATGCCACCACTGCACTGCACTGTGTGGTGGTACATTAAAATGAATAAGCCAAACCATACTTCAAACCCTTTTTTGACACTGTCCGAGAGAATCTTATGGAATGTCTGGATATCCTTGTCATCCACCAGCTTATCGCCATACACTCGAGATGCCTCGTGCATCCAAAGACGGACCAAGTCAATGGGTTGCTGAAGGCAGTCAGATGTACTAAAAATGAGGCCCTGTTGTAAATCCCAAATTTAAAAACAATTAGTAAATAATTCTATTTAATTTTTTGGGGTAATGTGAGCGTGAACTTCAAACCTGAAAAATGTTTGACAAGTCCCTCAAGTTGAAAATGTAATGAAATTTAACCGCGGTCGGAAGAAAGCTTCCAGCAATCCTTGTATGTAGCATAAGTGCCGTGTTCACAATAGGCTGACAAACATTTTGAATCGTCGGACTGAACTTGTGCACAGTACTTGCCAAATGCTGCTGAAGAATAGTTTTGTAAATAGTTTGAAGTGCATCTTGTCCTGGAAACCCTACCGAGAACACGGCAAACTGTCTTTGCAATCTTGGATTTATGGTGAAGCTTCCAGCAGTGGGATTCATACAAGCGACGTATTGAACATTGTGAATGTCCTTTAAAGTTATCTTAATGCGGTCATACCAGTGACCGTAATCAATGTGTTGACGAATAAGTGTGTGAGGCTGGACGGTACCGTAGGCGTCCACTTCCGGCATGTTCATGTCGTCAATAAAGTATATCAGCTTTTTGCCCCCGGGGGGTCCAAAATTTCGACCTGCTTTTTTCTCTAGGGGCTTTTCCATAGCACGTTGGAGCATTTCGGATGAGGTGTAAAAGTTAAATGGGATTTTGCAGACCATGTGTGTTTCGGGAAGGCATGCAAGCTTATCTCCTACCAAAACAGTTTTTCCAGATCCTGCCGTGCCCACAAGCATAACAGGATGACCCTTGTCCATTAACATGTCCATGAAAAACTTAATCCGAATGGTTTCCGGGGTATGGACAATAGTGGCTTGTAAGGGTATATCGGGATCTAGTTCAAATTTTGGGACTTTATCCATCCATGGAACTAATCGTTTTGTTTCACTGTCAATATAATAGTCAAAGACGGAGCCGCCTTGGGGAAATTTCACGAATTTGAATTCTTGTTGGAACCACTTAGAAAAGTCGGCACGATGATCGACCATTTGGTCTTGGAAGCAGGCAGAGCCAAAGGCCCAAACAACGGAAAATACAAAGTAGAGCTCATACCATTCTTTGGGACATTCTTGGGGAAGGACCTCGGGGGTTAAGAGACAGTCCAGTAAATTGCAGACGAGTTGCACGTGGGATAGTTCGGGAATCGGAGTGATTCTTTTGAAACGGGCTTTGAACATGTCAATTACCGTGGGAACGTATTTGTCAAAGAGAACTGTTAGATTGGCTTTTTCAGAGGGATTTTCTCGGCTTTCCAACCAACTTGCAACAAAGCTGTAGAAAAGGATTAAATAATTTATTTTTTGTAACTATTTTTAAAATATAAATTAATTTAAGTGTAAACTCTTACGGATTCCATCCCAAGTCTTGTGGATTAATATACAAAATCCCTGCCCTACTGACCGTTGCGGGGGTGGCAGTTTTCAAAGTGTAAATTTCAAAAATCAGTCGCATCATTTTTGTAAGCGCTATTCTCTCATTGCTGGCCAAAGTCAACACTTTGTTATCGTCCATGACAGTGTTCAAGCTTTCAATCCACATTGGATCAATGTCCCCATCCAAAATAATCCATCTTGGACCATCTCCAGCCATATTAGCTTGATCTCTCATTAAAACAGATAATATTCCATCTTTCCATTCTCGCGTTGCCGCATTAATCACGCCAAATAGCTCATCGTTTGTCACCGCTTTGGGATTGAGGTCAGTGCACACCGGCTTCACTTTCATGTTTTGGTAAGTTTTGAAGAGGGTCTTCCACACCTGCGTTTTACCTGTTCCGGCGTTACCGACAATGAAAACAGAGTGTCTCACGTCAATAAGCTCCTGAAGCTGAACAACCTTCAAAATAAAGTTTTCCTCAGGCTGCAAGTTAAGTTGGGATGTTGCTGTTCTCACGGAAGTTTCAAACTCAACATCCCTTTTCCGGGGTACTTCCAAAGCTGGGAATAAATCTCCAATGAGCCCCATGAAAACTGGCATGTCGTCGGTCACTATTTTGGGTATGTTAAAGTCTCGCAATGCTCTCATCAAAACTTGGTCCTCTGGTCGGCCAGGGTCCCCTCTCTAAATTTTTAACTATTTATAATTACCAATTTCATGTCATTATCATGATTTGCTGACATTTGTAATGAGTTCACCTTAAGAGAACCTGCTACAACCAAAACAGACTTGATGGCCCGGAGACCCCAGTCGTAATGGTCTTGTTTGGATAGAAGCTCTTTGCACAAAGTATACAAAGTAATGAATTTTCTTGCAAGAATTCTCGCTTCTTGGAAACCTTCAGCTACCAACATGATCTCGCAAATTAGCTCAAAGTCAGGGACCACCATGGCACAGGGGCGGTAGAGGGCCTTTAAATTTTCTGTCACAAAAAATAAATTAATGTTGTTCTCCTGTTGTTCCACCTCAACAATATTTCTATAGAAAGTTTTATGTATTTTTACCTGGAAGCTCAGAGCGTCCAGCATACCCCGCTGCGTAACAAAATAATCCATCGTTCAATAAATATTACTTGTCGAAGTGGAAACTAATCTACGCGTTAGTTAAATTCTTACGGTTCATGGTAATAAATAAACCGACGGTAGCCACTAGAGCTATGTCCTCTCCCATAAAATTGAATCTCAACTTTTTGTCCCGTATCGCATCCTGAATGCTTTTCACTTGAACAGCAACCACGGATAAGACTTCTACTGTAATACGATTGAATTCATCAAAGCAGCCCCATGCCTTTCAAATAAAATGAGCATGGTTTATTTGAATATTGACGGTAATACAACAAACTAAAATTAACTCTATTTCATATTTTTAAACACCCCAGTTTGTGCCAATCCCTTGTGAATATTTCCAACCGAGCGATAGTCCATTTGCTCAGAGCAATTAAATACGTAAACCATTATCCCTAGGGCCCTCCCAAGGTCCTTAGTTGTTTCCGTTTTTCCAGTACCCGCAGGCCCTGGTTTTCAAATTAATCACAATTTTGAACAATTATCGATATTTTGTGATGTAACTGATACAATCTTAAGGCTATATTAAAGCTAAATCAATTAACCTGCAGGAGCTCCTCCCATCACCAAATGTAATGACTGAGTAAGTGTAATGTAGCATCTATCAGTAAGCTATAAAGAACAGAAAAATAGATCAATTACCAATTTGTTTTGTCTCCATAACTTCGTTATTGTTTTTAAAATTATTAATTAGTTTATTTCTTACAGGTGTAATCACAAGCCTAGGCGTGTTCCCCAGGTACTCATACCAATACATCAACTCAGCATCGCAAATATTAGCATAGCAATCTCCCTTCTTGTCATCCCACCTATGTCTCAACTGACTCTGCCACTGGAACGCCTGTGCAGATTCCACCCTCATTTGAATTAACTTCCCCACCACATCCCTCGAATGTACATCAATCGTACAAATCGTCATAATTTTCTGTCTCTCCTGAGAACTCATCGGTCCAATCAACAAACCAATCAGAGTATTCAACTGGTTCACCTGCTTTCTCTGATAATCCTTCAATGCATTCTCATATCCATCCTCCAACTTTGTAAACGCCTGGTTAACTTCCGCCGTCCACCAAATTTGAGTTCCACATAATGCATTTTGTGCAGGATAATCCTGAATCCAGAGTTCCCTCGGCTTATCTTCATAAGCGTTCACCGAAAGAGCAAAATAATTTCTTATCGTTGCTCTCATTCTTTTTTCCAGTCTTCCCAGCCATTGCTCCACCGCCCCTGTACAGTCACAAGGCTCATCAAACTTAACAACTTCACCATCCTTTGCCTTCATTGCCACAGCAACCCTGGCATTCGCTGGGTTCTCTTTGTCAAATTCGAGACGACTCATTGAATCAAACAACTTTGCCAAATGCCGGCAAACCATTTCCGGTTCATTTCCATTACTTAAAATATCCAACAGATCAACAGAAGATACAAAATAAAAACGCGGAAATGCAAGCCTCTTTGTTTCCAAATAATCCGCTAGAGCCTTCTCACAAACGGCCAGTTCCTTCTGAAGCCTTTCCAATTCTTTTAGTACATCCGGTTGATTTGTAGTTTCCGCCACATTTTTAGAGACATACAACTTCTCTAAAACTTTTTTGAAATCTGTATCAATCATATCAAACCTTGCCGAGTCCTCAGGTAAATTACATCTTATGTCATCACTCCCAATAAATATAGATTCCAGATGACACCAAGTCCTCTGCACCTCACTCAAAGCGGACAAAACTTGGTCACAGTTAAACAACCTATTCTGCCAATACTCCACTTCCTCTTGAAAGAAAGCAATATATTTAGACATTGCAATGTTCTGAAGCTGTACTTGATTATCTTCAAGAATTTCAATGAGCTCTTCACTCGCCCTAATTAATTGTATACCCGTTCTGGGATGCAGCTCCAAATTATATTCTTGCCCAGACCAGGTATCATTCAGTTCCTTCAGTGTTTTCTCCATTGAACTCTCTTTCACCGCCTTATCCACAACATTTTTCACTTCCTCCTCAAAATTATGTAAATTCAAAGCCAGTAAATCTGCTAGCGTTGTGTGAGGATCCGCTGAAAATTTGTGGATAAGCATTTTGTACAATCTTGGCCAAATTTTGGTTGATGCCATCAATTCCTCCCAATGCCTTTCTCTTATCGAAGGATTTTGCAGTTCTGCAACAGATTTGAGAGAGGAAACCATATTTCTTATGGTTGCCTCCAAACCCAAATAAATAGTCCAATCCTTAACATCCTTGTCCATAGCCTTGACTTCCTTTGCCATTCTCTTGCATTCCAAGTCCATGTTTTCAACATTGATATTTTGCCAGGGAGTTGTTTTCCAGTCGTCGATGAACGCATCAACAATAAAAATGTAGTCCCAAATTTGTTTCGCCAAACGGATCTCCTTACGACACTGTCGTAGGGCTTTTGGTTCGGGAACGTGAACTTCAAAGAGGCCAGCAGAGGAGCAAATATCTTGATACTCATCTTCCAGTTTACTCGTTTCAAAGTGGACGACATCAAGTTCCTTGTAAGGGAATGGGGAATTTTGACTGGAAAAAAGTAATGCCATTTAAATTAATGATACTACTCACAATTTAAAAATTATTTAAGATAAGCTTACTCAAAAAATGGAAACGTCCTAAATCGGTCCCTGTACGCATGCTGCTTTGTGTCGAATTCCGCAATTCTTTTTCTAATTGAGGACACCTCCTGCGCTTGCAATGGTGCTACCTGGCTCTTCACTTGAATTGCAAGTTTCTTTGTTTCAATCCATTTTTGAGGAAGTTCTTCCAATTGGACGAATACGCTTTCCGGAAGTTCGTAGTCATACATTTTGAGCAGCTCTATATACTGCTTTATCGGTTCAAACATTTTGTCTGTGGTTTGTTGGCGTTCTTTCACTTGCTGAAGCCAACTCATTACAGATATTAATGTTTTCAAATCTCCCTCAGTTAGTAAGGGTGTAAGCCCGTTTTCAGCTTCCATTATAAAATTATCTAAGCCAGAAAGTCCACCAATCACACTGTCAATCAAGTACTGCTTGAACATTAGTCCCCAAGAACTGCAAAGATTTAAAAGTGACTCCCGGAAGGGCTTCATGTCCAAACGAAACCACTTTTCGAATATTATGTCCATCGCAAACTTTGAGATTTCGGCATAAATCGATTCAAACTTGTCAATCTAAATAAAAATCAAGCTAGCTTGAAAATAAAATTTAAGTTTCTAAAGCATTAACTTCCGGTTTTACCCACCACTTCTTTAAACTGATCCAACGTTGGAGCCGCATCAGGAATGGTTTCCCCTTGCGCCTTGGCATCCAACTCCTCCTGACTCAACTGATGACCATACTGAAGAAATTGGCTTAAATACTCCTTCTTATCGTCCTCCCACAGATAAGCATACGGCTCAAATCGTGTTGCATAATCAAACGACATATTAATAACAACTTGGATTCTATCCTTAATGTCACCTTTCATCTCTGCAATATCGGTAACGTTCTCCACTTCCTCCTACAAAAACATCATTACACTAATTAACAATTAAATCTACTTGATCATCACACTCTAATTTTAAAAGTTTTATCGTACAAGAAAGTGTGGAAGCTCCGGTTCTGGTTGTTCCTCTTCCACCACCACCTCCTCCCCCTCCGCAACAACATCCTCTCCATTTCCCTCCCCGTCTTCCGTTTTCGGAGAATTCACCTTCGGCTCAATTCTAATCCTCTTTACGAGCGTCGCCTGACCACAAATATCATCCATAATCCCATCCACCATTTGCAAAAAATGCTCCTCCTGACTATTATCTAAAGCGGGTACAAATATTGGACCCCCATTGCCATCATCCAGTTCCATCGTCACCACAAATAAAGGCGACGGTGTCAGCGATGGGTCAGTATGATCCAACAAATATCCCAAAGACACTCCCACAGTCCGAATCAATCCATGAACAATGATTCCCTCCACATGCTTGATATACTCCTCCCACGACTCCTTCAATGTATCCTCCTCCACCAACAACTGCCTATTTTTCTCCATTATGTCATTAATCTTTTGGGAAGCCTCCTCAATTTCCTTGTACTGCTTTTGTTTCCTTTTCATCGCATTGTCATCCAAATTGAGCAGCATATTCCTCTTCCCATCCTTCCTGGAAAAGAGTGGATGTTCCACCCAAGTCAGTACAAGTTTGCTTACCAAATCCACATTATCAACGGCTTGTCTCACTTTCCCCAGTAATTTTTCCACTGGCCCTTGTAACCTATCAATGTACTCATTTACCTGAGGATCTGACCACTTTAAAGTTTCCCTGCCCTCCAAAATCATTAAATCTATTTCGTCAATTCTTGCCCTCAACAAATTCAACTCAACGTCGGAGGCGATATTTAAAATTTCATTGTACGACTGTGCCACATTCTCCAAACAAATCATGTATCGTCTAAATTTAAGAAACTGCTTATCCAACATTTTAGCCAGTTCTGGAATATCTGTGTAGCCAGCCCTTTTCAAATATTTGATTTCCTTCAGAGTTCCATACAATTCGGGTTGAAAGTTGACTACAAGGTTATCCAAGTCATCATCGGCATCTAAAAATAGGCTTTCACTCAACCACGCTTCCCCTTCGTCATTCACTTCTTTTTTCCAATCCTCAAAGGTTTTCAGCTGAAAATCTTTCAAAGTTTTGGAAAAACTCTGATGACGCTCGTCAAGGGTCTTGACAAGGTCCTCGTCCTCCACCTGCAAATTCAATGACTTAAACTGCTGCATATTTTCATCAATACTATTTTGCATATCCTTCGCCCAATACAAGGAAGCCGAGTATGGTGGAAACTGTTGGTAAATTCCAGTCCGTTCTCGAACCGTAACAGCAATAACACATCTTTCAAAAATGTCCTGAATCCTGTCAAAGTCTGCATTTAAAATGGCCACATATTTTGGAAACTTGGGTACGAAGTCTTCTTTAATTATTGGCCTTTCAATTAACTGGCCCAACGTAATAATAAGTTTGTACAGGGATTCTGGTGTGTGGCACGCGTCAAAAGCGTGAGCACAAATTGCCGACAATTGCTGATCAATATCCTGTACCTTTTCCAAAAATGATAGGTAGTCTACCTCAAAGCTATCATCCTCCGGATCTGAACAGTCGTAAGAAATACTGCCAAACTTTTGGAAGAACTCGATAAACTCTTCATGCAGCTTTTGAACTTTGGAACTATACTGCTTGCCACGGTCTCCGCCAAAATCGATACGTTCCAATTTACAAAGTTCTACTGCAGTTTCGAACAAATCTTTGAGCTGTTTTATTCGTTGCTGGAATTTATCAAAACGGTGGAATACCAAATGGGGTAAAAAGTCCCAATGCTTTACTGGAAGCAAAGCGGGATAATAGTATTCCTCCAAACGGCCCTTTTCCAAATTGTACAAAGTTCGAAAGTAGTCAAGTACATCAAGCACTGTACAAGATTTCATAAGGCCTTCTTCAGGTTCCGACTGGAAAATTGAAGAGCCTCCTATATAGCTTCGAGCCATTTCAATAATTAAATTACAGATTTCTTGGAGGAGGACGATCACTCTGGCGGGATTACAGTAATGTTTTGAGTGACCCCAAATGAGGCATACGCACTGGATCATGGTACCCAAACGAGGTTTGACTTCATCGAATGTTGAAGTTTGAACGTTTTCGATGTATTTTCGAAGGGGTTTTAGATGAGTAAGAATATTTTGGGATTCGGCAAGACCAGAAACGACATTTCTATAAGTGGCTCGAAAGGATGGCCAATAGACGGACTCAATGTGTTCGAGAAGGGTGCCACACTTTTGCATTTTGTCTTGACTGAGTTGGTCGTAAATGCATTGAAGGTCTTCACAGCGGTCCTCCCAAAATGCTATTTCTACAAGTGGTGTGGGATGCTGTGCTCCAGGTAGAGCAGCGGTAGCGGTGGTCCCACCCTGAGAAGAAAGGAGTGCTTGGGAGGAGTCCTTTTGGAGTACTTCCGCAATTTGTTGGTTCCATTTGACAACCAAGTTTTCTAGTTTCTTTTTAAATTGTGGGTCCATCCCTGGTGGACCCTTTTCCGCGACTAGAGCCACAATTTCTTGGATTTCAGGTTCTTCCAGAGGCATTGGAAGGAGAGTTTTTTTCCGAAGCTGACCTTGAACTGTGTATATTACACCACAAACCTCTTCCGTGTGATGTTTTGCATCCGCAATTACAGACTCTGGCCATTTTGACTGGTTCACCTCAGCAGTGATAATTGGAGCGACAACTTCTTCAATAAATGTCACAACTGCTTCTAATGGCTGAGGTGCGAGATCGCCATAAATTAAATGCTCTCTGAAAGTGGGATCCTCTTTCCCAAAAGTCATTGGCACCTTTTTAATGAAGTAACACGACTTTAGCTTCATGGCGGTATGGTAGCCATCAACTGCAGTAAGTTGACCAAGGGCATTTAAGGTCAGTACCACAATCTGAAAACGAAAAAAAAACATGTCGGCGACAACAGAAAAATTCTCAATTTACCCCAATACATTTAACACTCACCTTTTTCTCTGGTTTGTCAAAAAAATCGTTAAGAATGTTGCGGAATTCCTCTTGATTTAGCATCTTCTGCCATTTGTCAATTTTGATCTTAAGGGACCTGAGTACATACTCGTAGAAGAAGTCCAACCGGATATCCAATCCCAGCTCGTAGCCACCCCCTCCCTCTTTAGGTGGCCCCATCTCGAATTATTAAAATTCTAAAATAAATTCCATAACTAGAGAAGTACCTAATCCATATTTGTTGTGGTGAAAGTAAAGATTTAAGGAGAGTATAAACCATAGCAGCAGTGAAAAGAGGCAACGATGATGACGAAAATGATAGAAATCCAAAAAATTCCAATACACTTTGTTTGGTCAATACGCTGCAATTACGCTGGGTTCATTTTCGCATGCATTATAAAAACTCATTTTATGCAGGCACGCCATTTAATACACCGTGTTACCGTGTACCATGAGTATGCATTTCATATGCATTAACCTGAGAGCAATAATGAATGATGAAATGATGAATGACAATCGTAAAAGATGCAACGTGACATATTGACAGTATTTAAAATTTACACAAGGTTCATACATATAAGGTGTCCAAATTCTTTTTCAAATATTAAGCTTATTCATCAAAACAACCCGTAACACATATTTTTTCAACCTTGGACTAATTTCAGATGATGATCGAAGTTTGCCCGTATAAACAACTTTACACAGCCGGGAAATTATTAGATTTAAAAATGTAAATTTCCAATTTATAGGAACAACATAAAATCTTGGACAGACATTTGGTTTGCATACTACACTGCACAGGACCAGCACCTTATAAAATTATACCTTTTTCCCGTGTTAACTACTAATCTCGCAAATCCATAAAGAATGGCGAATTTATTACTCGTTTCAGCAGAACAATAAAGTTGCAATATATTTTTTTTATTGAAAATGTGACAAGTAAACGAAACCAGGACGTCGTAAAATCTTAGAAAATTATACAGGCATTATTTTTACTGGCTTTAACCAGTCTATTCATACGGATAGCACGTGCAAATCAAATCAATACGAAGAACCAGGCTAATGAAAGCCGTACACCACTATATTTAGCACCTTCGCTTTACCTGTTCTGCTTTTGCCATCCATTCACCTTTTTTCTGTCTGTATACCTTATACCTACCTCATACATTATATTATTCTACGAACTACGAACTGCAAGAAATATAGCGTCATGTTTCAATATTAAGTACATGAATTTCCAACCAGTGCTTTGTAATGATAATTTTTAAAGTGCCACTGTTTGAAAAACCCTCGAGTAAATTTTATGACATTGCACAGAGACTATCAAAATGGAATTGTGTAATAAATTAATAGTCTATTATTTTAACTTCATAGAAATTCAAACTATGCTTACGAACCATGTGGATTAGAAAAGCTTCAAATCGACGTGTCATAAAATGGAACAATTTCGCTGCAAATTTATTTCAGTAGCAATTCCATTTTAGAATGTCCTTGTCACTCGTATTCGTTCAGTAATCTATAAAGGTTTGGTTCTTAAAAGGCGAACTTTAGAGAATTCGGTATCTATTTTTAATCTGGTTACATCGTTAACATGTCATAGGTCTTCTACTTTGTGATTACTGTCACTCAGTATCCTTAACACGTATACATATTTACAGGCAACTGTTAGCTGAAACTTCCCTAAAAAATTTTGCAATAACTATTAAAAGTTATATATACTAAGCAATGCAATTTGTTTTAAAGTTCCCAACATTCAGTTTACACTGAGGAAACTTTTTTCTAGACTTTTTAAGCTTAAACGAGAGGTCCAAACACATAAGCAATTTTTCGCGTGAAACTTACTTTTCAATTACACGTGTCAGTGTCAACGGAGGAGACGACCCAAGTTTTTCGACGGAAAACGAGATAACGAAGTAAATTTTATGTTTTTCCCTGTTAATGAGCTTCCCATTCAGTTACTCCTGAAAATAGCTGAACTTTGGCACAAAAAAGGTAAGGATGTAAAAAGAAAGTTTGCTAAATTGATAAGTAGATGCATAATATTCATAAAAATACATTCACTACATGGACATATCTTAACGTAATGCACAAAAGTTTCATAATCTGACCCTTCATTCTGTAGAAACTTCCATTCATATGCATCCCAATTAAAGTAACTATTTTGTTATTATAACAGCGTCAATGCATTTTATATGTTCTGCAGCCACATTTTGAATCAAATGCAAATTAAAACGGAGTAATAAGTAATATTTGTATGGTGTTTTCTCTTCTTCTTTTTTATCAAAGACGGAATCTTATCAAACAACCTTCTAACTAACGCCATCATAAAACACGACAGAAAGCAAATGATTATTATACTAACTTGGTACTTTTAATGATGCCAGTTTTAAGTTTTCCATTTGCTAAACTTGCCGTTTCGTTGGTCACTCACTGTCTCACAAATTCTCATAAGATGTCAAATATTTAAGTTTCATGTACATGTATGTATATATAGTTGTTATTTACAACTTTTTCAACCTGCATTTTACTTAAACGTCTTTTCAAAGTTAGAAGGATAGATGCCCTTTTTCTTGACTAAGTCATTAAAACTGTCAGAATAAATTGAAATGCTGCTTACTGCTGTTATATTGTGACTTCAGGGGATATACTTTCAATAGTCAGTCAAACTAATTATCTTTCAGTGGAATGAATATTTTGTCATGTCGGATTAATAGAATGGCTGTTTCTTGGTACCAAAAATGCTTCAACTATTTTTACATGCTTGGCTCCAAGTGAAATTTCTTGTTTTTCTGCTTTAGTTCAAGTTGCCCCACGTGATATATAACATCAAATCATCATTAACAGCTAGAAAGTGAAAAGAGTACATTATGTGGTATATTACCAATTACCATTTAGTACGAAACAAATTTTACAAGTAAATTATGTGGATTTTTTTTTTCAGAGAACCAAACTATTTTTACAATCATCAAAAAAATAATGCTGATTTCAAATATGTATCTAAAAATATAGTCATATTGCTTATTCTTTTAACTTCTCAAGGCTTCATGTAAAAATGTACAATTACACCTGTCGTATTATTTGCGAAACAAAACACCTTACGATCATTCAATGTATGTTGTATGTATAATGGAATAGTTTAAAGGGCAGTTTAACTTAATCCAACATTTTTAGTAGCGTCTTTTGCGCACATGTGTACACACATGTATCACACAGTGAAGATTACTGCCTTCGGCTGAATCTTTTATTATAGAACTATTGTGATGGAAAATTACCACTTGTTAATTACGTATATATACGTATTTACTAATTGAATTAATAATACTTATGGTAGTAACTCAGAATAAACCTATTCGATTGCATTTTACTGTTGTTGCAAGGCATTGTAGCTTCCAAAATGGCTTGTTAATCGGAAAACTTAAAGAGATTGATCCTTGCGGGTGTAAATGATAAGGGTTGTTTATTCCCCCATTCTATAAGCATTTATATAGTTTTACATGTAAGTATACATATTAATCAGAGAAAGCGGAAAACGTACGATTTACAAAAAAATCTGCATAAGAGACCCTTAGTGTTACCAGGAAGAGGTCATCTGTAACGTTTTCGAGAGGTTATCAACTGTGTGCTTCTAGTTAATATTCTACAGATCTCATGAACGGGTACAGTTTCAGGCTTTTAGAACTACTTAATATTAATCTGATTATAAATATGGACAGGTTTTTCATATTTACTAAGTTTTGCAAATCGTCATCACCCTTTTATCAACGTGAGACATGCCACATCATTCAATACCTGTCTTACCAACGAGAAAACTTCTACGCAGTAGAAAAGGATTATATATACGTCATTCCCAATTCCTGGAAGATTACTTACTTTTACTAACCCTGCTTTAAAAGCACTCTTTTGTAGTTCGTAGTCCGTACTAATAACAAAGTTGAATATTGGATTTATTCTATTTTTTCCGCTTATTCGGTTTTGTTCCCTTTGTTCGCTTCAGATATGAACATTCGCTTGCTTTTCTGGTCTTTGAATACTCCCTTTTTTGAATACCATTATTATAGATCAGACCACAACAGCGTTTCATTCTTATAATTCATAGATCATATCCAGTGAGTATCGAGTATCATCATTATAATGGCTTGGCAGTAGTGGTTATGGTAGCGGTTACTAACAAGACAATTAGTGATAGACAATGAGTGGGGGTAACACAATACACTTGAGTAAGATATTGATGTTGATACGATTGGATGATGATCCACTTTCACAATTCTGACAGCAGTAATTTCGTTTAAGTTTATTTGAGTAGGCGTCATCGGATGTTTAGTGCTTTTTAGCCATATATACAACAACACACGCTTACCTTTACATTAAACTGATGATGCTCAAGCCTCCGATTTGCTCATCAAATTAATACACTAATTCAATCAATTAAGCTTATTTGTAAGTGATGCCCACATATTGTTCATTAGAAATATGAAATATTGCTTGTTGCATAGTAATAATAATTGCCTTGTTAGGTTAGACATTACAAGTTCATTATTTTTCGCCCTTTCAGCTAGCTAGTATATAAACAGCATTACATAGATGAGTGGGTGCTAATGTTAAAGTTGAAGAATTATCTTTTTGAATGCGGAGGAGTACGATGAGCTTCAAATCTGCAAGCTCTACTTTCATAATCTAAATTAGATCTCCAAACTTTGTCGAACTATCTTGTCGAGTTTAGCTAGTTAAACTCGGACAGAAGTGAGTTTCGACAATGGAACGTCTTTTCATAACTCGCAAGGCCAAAATATGGTGTAATGAAATGAAATGAAAACCTGCAATCTTATTTGTATGCCGAAGTATACATAAAATTATCTCTCTGCGTTCTTCTCTTCTGTCCTTCACAAAATGGAACATCAAGCATGAAGCATGATATTAAAGCCATAAAACATCTGGAAAAGTAGATGAAAAGGAGGTCATATGCATGTAAGAAAAGAAGCTTTCTCCAAGAAAGATACTAATCTTAATGATTTATCATATTATTATTTTA
>JAQIWN010000623.1:0-29434 GCA_034699025.1 Entomobrya cf. arborea Gr-Col-00668 | reverse complement strand
TTTTGAAAGCTCGGCAACTAACATTTGTTTTGCCCAGCAATAATTTGCATCTTTCATTAAATTGTAAGCTTTGTGTGCAATGTCGCATAAAAATTGTTTGCTCTTGCTTTCATGGTAAAACTGTCGATTTGCGTATGTTACGAATGACAATGTTTTCTTATTGTTTGACGACCAAAAGTATCGTTTATGAAAGTGACGTGTTCCTAATCGAAACAATGGAAGGTCGTAAATGCGCAGCATCCCATTAATCTCATCCACACAGTGTCCATTGCAAATAAGCCATGAACTAACAATTTTTCCAGAATGAGAATAGTTAAGCACTATTTTAAGTGAGGGAGCGTTTATAATTCTTGGATAAAAAGGGCGAATGTTATCCAAAACTTTCGGGTCAACTTTGGGAAGATTGTTTTCGTCGGAAATTGAGCTAGTATTAATATAAATGACTAAGGTGCTGCTTTCCGCGAAAAGATTCAACATGGATCTTACCACGGTAACAGTGTAATAAGCAACTCTTTGTGAATAAGATAAAATTAAGATACTGTTTGGTTTTACGTAACGCAAGAATTTTGGCATCACTGGAGCTTCATACTCGTTTGATAAAATTACTTGTTGAAAACAATGCTTATGACTTGGTCCAGGAAACGGATAGATACCTCCGTAGATATAAAGAACTATTTCAAACGTATTCCCAAGATACTCAGTAAAAAATGTTTTACGAATATCAATTTCGGAACAGGTTACATCAAATAAGCTAACTAATATGAAAGGAGGTAGGGCTTGGGAAAAAATCTTTAAAGGAAAATTATATTTCATTTTCTTTGAAACCGTTCCTTTAAGTATACTCAACTTGTATTTTGACGTTGTTGCAAGGCCGAGATACAATAAGTAATGGAATTGAAACTTGTTTATAACTTAAGAATGTGTAGTTACTAGATCGAATATTTTAATGGTGCACTATTTGCATACTAATTGTGAGCAGCTCTAATGCAGTGTTGCATTGGCTTCTTGTCAGATGTTGATATTGATTATTTAATTATAACAATTATTTATTAGTTAGTTATTAAGAGGACATTAAAGAAACTATAAAAACCAGAATAGCGAAAAAAATTAATTTTGTGTCTTGAATTATATTTTAGTAATATATTTTAAAATAAAAAGAATCAAAGATATATGCGTCAGAATTTTTAATTGAAATTGGCAGTTTAAAATATGCCGAGACTTAGAATTTCTCTGAAAATTTGCAGTAACACCGAATATCGACTGATATAAATGAGTGCAGTTTTAAATTTGTTCCATAAAGTTTAAGTGAGTGAGTTTTCAACTTATGACTATTTGAGTAAGTATACTTACGCTTAGATATGTGGCAATTATTTGAATATGTCAAAGTAATATACGATTTAGTATCTTAATTAAAATGGACAAAATATGCTTGTAGACCAAACGTACATTGTAAAGTACATATATAACTTTACATAAATTGAGAAAACAAGACACCATATAACTCGACAACTACAGACGTTTTAAAAAAGGCTAGGACAGCCACTTGTACTACTTCACTTAACGTGTAGCTCCGCAACTAGAACTAGAACTTTTTAGAAAACAAACAGTAATGATATTATATTTCAAAAGACTTTATGACAAGACAACCTCAAGAAGCAATTATTTATGTTAAATGCCTCGTGCCTATTAAGGAGCGACATTTGACAAGTAAAATGTTGTCTGACTTTAATTAGTGTTTCTATAATTATTTGTCACCTAAATTGATTTAACAAAATTATTAACGTTTTTTATTTAAAAAAACAATAAAAGGACAATCACGTAAGCCAACAACAAAATGGTGATACCGCAGCCAAAAATTTCAACTAAATTAAATCAGCTATCTTGTCAAAACAAATTACCAAGGAATATGTTTCTATCCTGATTACCTTCATATTATATGTCTAAGAATTTACTTTTTAGCTTATATTAATGAAAATGAAGAGTTAAATAATGATTGGATTAATATAAGCATTCAAACAGGTATCGCACCAAAGAAACTTCATGCATAGAAACGAATTTAAATCTTTCTTTTTTAATTTCAAAAGTGTTTCAATTTTAGTTCCAGTATCGTTTTAAATGTCCTACTTAATTTTAAATAATTTTACCCACTGAAGTTTTGAACTTGGTGAGGGTTCAATCAAATCCTCCTACGTGTAGTGCGTTAAGTCGTCTAAATTTTAACGCTGCTGACCAAAATTAATTATATTGTTTGCATATTACCTGTAAAACTCGAATACGCTTTAAAGTGTTTATGCTATCATTTAATTTATATCTTATTTGATATACGAGAATCAACTTTTCTCCCTTGCTTAACCCATGAAATATCGTAATATTTTCCACTCCAATCAACACAATACTAAGGCCAGTTATACTTAGGCATAGAATAACAATGGACCACAGTTTTGTTCGCTGTATTGAATCCGGAATGATTGTGACTGCATCATCCATATTATTCGAAACAAATTCCGCATTGTAAGCCCACGCATTCCATGCTGGCATAAATCCACCCTCATGTAGTCTCTCAATGGTTTGCATTATCCAATTTCGGTTATTTGTTGTTATTAACAGAAAGTATGGTCTACTATATTCCTCTTGTTTTACATAAAAGCATTGTATAGATGGTGCATATCTTGTCTTGAACTCTATATTATACAAGTTATCATACCAGAAATTCCACCGTGCTTGCAATGTCCATCCCAGTTTTTCGCGAATAAAGAAGTATACGTCGCGTTCTACTCCATCAGAGCAATTAACATACGTCGATGAAGGCCACAAATGTGGACATCTCGTAGGTAAACTCTCATTATTCGATTCCCTAAATCCCTCTTTCAAAAATTCATCAACAGTTTTAAACGGTTTGTGTTTGTCCTCAACTACTGTGACCCCAACAATACTGTTTTGATACATATTCCAGTAAAAATAGCTTGACATGATCAAAAAAGTGTACAAGAAACCCTTACAATTAACATTGATTCCAGAGCAAGTTAAAAGGTAAAACGAATCCAGCATTTTACAAGTATATTTTAAAATCAAGTCTGATACAGTTTTAATCTTTTCTTTAAATGTGTAAAACAACGCAATACATAGCCAAGTAAGAAATGCCAAAATCCAACATTCAATACGCATCGGCTTAATCCATGTATCGTAACCTAAAGCGGCTGTAGTATTTCTTAATTTAGTATCAATACAGTAATGAAAGTTTTGACTACTCGTACTCAATCAAGTTCTCATCATAGCATTTGACGCATTCTCTTTTGAATGTAAAATTGTAGAGTTTGGAAATTTCACTTGCTAACATCGATTTAGCATAGCACCATCCGACATCTTTCATCAATTTGTATTTTCTAGATTTATATGCAATGTCACATGGAAACTGTTTGTTGATACTAGCACGGGTAAAGTGTCCATTTGTGTCTGGCACAAATGCACCTATTATCTTGTTGTTAGCTGACCAAAAGTATTTTTTATGAAACTGACGTATTCCACTTTTCACAAATGTAAGATTATTAATAAGTACTGTTCCATTTACTTCGTCGTCACAGTACTCATTGCAAATGAGCCTTGAGTTAAATATGTTGCCTAAAGAAGAATAGATTAGTAATATTTTGAGGGACGGAGCATTAATAATCTTTAGGTAAACAGGGCGAAGATACTCCGAATATTTTGGGTCAACTATGTTCGAACCATTTTCTTGGTGAATTAAGCTACTATTGATGTAAAGCACTAAAGTGTTGGTTGCTATGAAAATATTCGCCATTGAGTTGTAGGCTGTCACCGTGAAATTTGAAATAGCTCGTGTGTATGGTAAAATTATGATACTTATTGGTTTCATGTATCGCCACAGTCTTGGCTTTATGGGTGTCTCGTAATGACTTAAAAAAATTACTTGCTGGATAAAGAAGTCGTTGTTCTGACTTGAAAAGGGATTAATATCACCATAAGTATGAGCAACCAGTTCAGTTGTATTTCCAAGAAATTTCTTGATAAATGTTTTCAATATATTAATTTCGAAACAGCCAACATTTCTTAATATTAATAGAATGCACGTTATTATCATACAGAAACGTTTAAACGTAATATTGGACCTCATTTTTATGGTGTTAGTTTAAAATATTATAATTAATTGTATATTGAAGCTTTTAAAAAGTGTGATTTAGCTAAAAAAAATTACTAACAAATTTATTGTTTACAACAGTATTTCCCCCTTAGTTTAGTGGCTTTCTAAAGTGATTTTTTATTTTGAACTTACGGTAAAAGACAAAGGAATTTTGATTAGTAAATACTCCAGTGAGAAATTTGTTTGTTTTTATTAGTTTATAATTTGTAAGTGTTCATTTTTAATTAAATGGGTTGACGAAAATCAGTAGAATTTTTAATCTTTTACATTTGTTGTACTACTTTACATAGTGAAGTAGTGGAAGTATGAGTTTAAGAAGTATGCACAGAATCCTGCAGTTGCAACGTGGATATTATCCTGGTTGGAAATGATTAAAGATACTATTATGAAATTCACACCTTTGATTTTATTGTGTGCACAAAGAAAATAGATGTTAAACTTTACGCACGGGATGAAGGTGAGTTAGACATGACCACGCCAATTTTTAAAAACAAAACAAATAATATGTAGGGCAGCTAAGTTCAAACTTGGTTTATATTTAGTTCAGTAAACTCCAATGCCTTTGTACCAAAATTGTGTCAATTAAATACTTTTTAATGGCTTTAACAGCTACCTTAAACAACCACAAATAAAAATAAAATACCCATATTTACCTTATAGGATTTGCAAAATGTTTTAATTTTGTCTAACCTTTTTTTTTCTGGCAAGAGAGTTTGACATATTTTTACAGGTTACGAAATTTTTTACTGGGTTACGGGAATTTAGAATTTCAAAAGATAAGATACATATTACAACATGAGTTATGTGTGAGACAACTGACAACGGATATTTTTAAAACGGAAACAAACAAACTTTTCGGTAAAATAATTTTACTATTTTAAAACAAATTTAGGTCGGCACACTTCTGTCACATACGATTATATTAAGTTTTTGCTTCGCAAACAGCTACCTTAAATCGCCACGAAGAAATATTTAAGGTACATAATTACTTTCTTAATTAAAATGTCCAGATTTCTTATCCATCACTATCTATCTTATCTATCTATGTCGAATTTATGTACTTATATATGTACATAATATGTACATAATATATGTACTTTATCTCAATAGCAACAACTGATGTTGTCCCCTCTATCTTTGTGTCTCTACTCTTTTCATACTTCAGTCATGGGGGGAAATCAAGACGAATAGAAAAACAAATTTATTTATAGCATTATAGGTGTTACAGACAAAAATTATATTAGGTTTGAAAGAGCTCAACTAGTGTTTTGTAAATCCTTGATTAGATTTTATTTATTTTTTAAAGATTTTTTTAAATCGCTAAGTAATCAGTACTCACACATCTTTAAATTTTTAGGTATTCAAACAACTAAAATCCTTGAATTACAACCACACAAAATAGAGATATTTTAGTAACAAACTTTTGTTACGAGGAAAAAAAGTGACGACAGTCCTGTATGATTATTACTAAAGTTAATTTGTTTGTTAATCCCTTTTTTATGTTTAAACTATGGCACATTTAGTTTTCATGGGTACCTAATTGGAATTATTTTTGCTAGGGGAAGCATATTAAGAATTTTTAAAATGTATGTTTGATTAGTTTTCCTCAATTAGAAGTTTAAAATGAAATCTTTTTTACATTCACAACTTTTTTATTTCTAAGATTTAACATTTTCATCAAATACTCACTTATGGAAAAAATGTTGTAAGTAAGAAATTGAGTCATAGAAGTCAATTAATACGATATGTTTACATTTTCAGTAAATATACTGTTAATTTATTTCACAACGACAAATATAATTTTAATACGGTTTTGTAACAAAGTAATTTCAAAACAGTATTTACGATAGAACTAATAGTTCTATGAAACATATATTATGTCAATGGATCGTTTTACATTTATATCTACTGCCAAGTCATTAGTAGGTTTATTTGCTGTTTCAAGAACGAGTTCAAAAGATTTTGAATTATTTAAAGTTGTTTGAATACAGTTGGTAGTCATTTTTTACTATAGTATTTTTTTACAGATATACGGGCACACATGTTTTATTTTCTTCCTAGCATTCTTCTAGTACAATTTCTCAACAGAAATAGTACAAATTTAATATCATGAAGCTGACTAGTGAAATAAGTATAAGATTGTTGTTTGACTGAAAAAATTGTATTCAATGGCTGTTTTTTTAGACTCAATGACAATTGCCAATATTTCCAATATTTTACACCATTGTCTTTAAGTTTTGTTTCCAAAATATTTCAAAGCCTTCAATTTAAAGTCGTATTACTTTTTAAAGAGTTACACATAGTAAGATTTTTCATTTTGAGTAATTGTAAAGAGAAGCAGATAATAATTGTGTTTAATTAAACGATCGACCAAAATTGTTTACGCGATATTGAATCTGGAATGTTTATAACCAAATTTCCGATGAGGTTATGAAAATGAGCGTTAGAAGCCTAGGCAATCGAAGCTTCTTCTTAAGGCATTCTTACGTTGATTGTTTTGATTTGTTTGACATGGCATAATTTACCGACCGAGTGATTTTCCTGTCACCTTAGGTAAAACTTGATTGTTTATTTTAATAAAGTAATTGTGTTTATGATAGTTCGTTGTCGTAACAGTTCGATTATAAGAGACGTTGAGTGGTGCAAATTATGTCATTTTGTTTTTAGAATGTTTTTGTCCAAATATGGAAATGCCATCAGTCAACTAATAAATGGCGAAGCTCACGAGAACATTTTTGAAGCGTACAAATCTATCACTTGTTCGTCTACTTGTAGCTGGTTGGCAACTAAATCAGTTATCAGCGTGAAGGCAAAGTTTCTATTTTAAAGTTATTTTTTCTTTATACTAAACGTAAACACAAACTTACAAAATAAAGAGAAATGTCGATTAATAAATTCTTGGAAAAATCATTTTTGCTCAAACTTGCAATGCGACAAATAGGCATTTTTGAATGCATACCAGTAAAATTTAACGACAATTTAGTAATTACACTCAACCCTTCCGAATCGCGTAAATTAAAACAAACATGTTTCCTACAACACTTTGCAGCTTGTTTGCAAATTTTCCAATGTTTATTTTTAAACAAGCTGCTCACTGCAAAAAGCTCGTCAGTTGACAGAGTTTTGGGGTGGTTCACTTTGATAGTGACTTCAGTGGCCACTTACTATTTGCACACATGTCGAAGTAGAGGTCATACATGGAAACTTTATTTAAACAATATTTTTAAACTACAGAAAACTTTTCAAAAAAGTAACAACGGAAATTCAAAGGATGTCCTACGAAGTAAAACTATAGTTTATTATTTGAATCTATTGTTAATCCCTATTTTCTTATTTACAGTCGCAGGATTTGCTCCAATTTTTGTTGTCGTGTTCCATTGGACAAACCCTTGTAAGCCTTCTCTCATTTCGTATTTCATCCTTGAACAGTGTTACAGCACGCTGTCATCTCAGCAGAGCTTTTTGCAAGCTTTGTTTCGAGAGTTTTCAGAATTAGCAGTTATTCTTGCCAATATTTGGGTTTGGTACTTTGGCCATCATGGATGTGGTTTTGTAGTATTAATAGGTCATGTAATAAGTCCTATGATAACTTGTGAATACATTCAATTATTTCGAAATCGACTGAAAAAAGAACTCAACATTTACGAAAGGGTACTAGTATACAGAAGACTTCAAGTGTTAAATACTTTGAGCAACTTCTTACAACAAAGTTGTTTACAGTTATTTATTTCAGGAACCATTTTATGTGTATCAATTAATTTCGGACTACTGATAGCTTCGTTTCGTGAAACCTTAAACGAGACTAATGTCTTTATCATGGCATTGTTTTTCCTAGTAACCCTAAATGGATCAATATGCATTCTTGTAGTTTTGGGTGGAATGGTTTCTGTTTATGTTGAATCTAAACATTGGATTGATGACACAAAAAGATTACAGACAACTTTTAATACACGAATGAGTAGAAAATTGGCAACAAGGTATGGGCGATCATTTTACAGTCTACATATTAGATTTGGAGATTGTAACTTTTTAGAAGAGCTGACACCTTTAAAATGTTATGATTGCGTTTTAAACTTGACGGTACAAATCTTGTTGTTGCTCAAAAGTACCTAAATATTTAAATATAAATTTATATATGATATATGAGAGCTCGTACGTATAACGTTAAACAATAAACTACATTATGCTCTAAATTGACGTTACAAAATGTCTCTCAAGTCAATCAATCCGCTTGATCACTGTCAATGACGTGATCATTATAATTTAAAACCTGCAAAACAAATTATTTATGTCTACTAGGATGTCATTAAAATGATAAGTAAACTTAAGGTATATCGTAGCAATTAAGTCTGACCAAGTATTTAGTTTGTTAAGCTAATAGGCTAGCCGGTTGTGATTAAATGATGTATAATTTCTAAAACTAGTGATTAAATAAAGTCAACAAAAATAAAACTGCAATAAGTTGTGTCTTTACAAAATGTTTGCTTGAATAATGAAATATAGTCAAGTAATTTCCCATGCACTTGAATATGTAAATTGTATTTACCTAAGCATGGTTATTTTCTTCATTAAAAATTATTCAATTTCAATGAATGTTCACTGTTTTTATTTCCGGAACGATTAATTTAATTGGTCAAAGTAAATTGGGCTTATGAAGCAAGCAATTAGTTGGAATTGTTAACTAGACAATTATTATTTCGAGGATTTACTATATCATGCAGTAATCATAATTAAATTGATTTTACAGTATTATGTTTATATTATTATTATAACCGCTGAAAGTATCTTGTATGTACAATAAATCAAATTGAAATAACATGATATGAGCAAAAGAATTTTTTATCGTTATAGCACGTAAGAAAACATCTTAAGATAACTCTGCAGTGTATTTAGTAATTTTGAAATAACAAATTAATAATGAACATATGTTCACTAAATTGGAAGAAACAGGAAAGTATATGAAATTAACTAACAGTGCGACTTAATGATTTATACCAGAGCAAAAAACAACACACACAAGTATAAAGTAATAACTTACTTTGTTTCTTTATTATTATACACATAGCAATCAAACAGCAACCCATTTGAATCTCCACAATGATAATGATGAGCTTGCCATAAAATGAAACCGCAAATAATCCTTTGTGCTAGTTTTACATACGCTACCAAATTCGTCTTTATTTCATCATCCTCACCTTCGTGCACTTTAAAGAGCAACGTTGAAATTGAATGAAGAACTTTAATATTTTGATTTGCTTGCGTCAACTTTTGTTTCAGTATTTCTTCCAATTCTTCAGGCGTCCTTGATAAAGATAATGTTGATTGAGGCAGAACAGAAAATACTTCATTAATGATATCCATTTGTTTACAAAAATGAAATATAAATTTTTGAAACAGGTATGACTTTCGAATGTTATTTCCGTTTTCGGATGAAATACAAATTCCCGATGCCAGGGCCACTGCTTCCAAAATTACTTGATAGCCTTCATTATAAATCTGAAGTTCTTTCAATTCAGATGAATTTGACATTTCCTTCCGAAATTCGTTTGAGTTTTCTAGACACCCGTACTCGAAAATTTGCAGCACTGTTTCCACAAATGCCATGACATTATCTGAGCTCGTGTGGTCACCAATTTTCAAAATCTCCTCTTTAATTCCTTTTGTTAGCATAGTTATCAGGCTAAGTCGAGAAGTAAGATTGTTTATATCTGTCATTCTCAAACTAAACAGTTTTACTGGTGATACTAAAGTCATTAAATTAAAGTTTCCAGTTTTCGAGCTAGAATCGTTATCATGAGCAGCTTCATGCTGTAGTTCCAGTAAAGGTTTAGTTAAATAATTTGTCACATTTTTTAGTTGATCGTAACTTAAATCCAATTTCTTTAGTATGTCAGCATCCTTCTTGCCAGCTTCTCTGGGAAGGACACAAGGAAGTACATACTGTAGTAGGGGATATTTGTCAAGGCCCTGAGGTTCAATTATGAAATTGCACAGTTTGTCAAGATGATGATCTTCCAATATTTCAACCACAGTTGGGTTACCAGATTTGAATTTTTGTATGTTTTCAACTTTGTTTGATGTAGAATTTTGATTATCTCCAACAAACAAGCCAGTATCAATTTTTCCTTCAAAACTACGAACATTTTCTTCATTCTTGTCCAGAGCAATATTTAATTTAAAGCCAAGGGAGAATGAAAATCCTTTGTATTTTGTGTAATCTGGATGGACTTCACCATCAAAACCGTACCAAAGCAGGTCAGAGTTAGAAAACGATGCAAATTTTATTGGTTTCCAAGTCACGTCAGTGTTATTTTGAATATTATGTTCGTTCTCTAAACTTTCCGAAACGAAAATCTTTCCAAATTTTTCACTATCCATTTTTAAGTTCAAAGTGATTTACGAATAACTGGATTGATATATTCAAGAATATGCCAACTGAAGGAAAACAGAAGATTTTTAATTTACTTGTGGTACTCAAGAAGGTTGTAAAATGAATAAATACTAAAACTTTCTGGCAAACATTTGCTAAACTACTGATTTGTTAAAAGCACAATTTTCCTTTTGAATAAAAATGTATTCTTGACTGAATACTTCGTAATCCTGAGCATGTACTTCACAGATGATTAGTGATTAGATATTGAGTAATTATTTCTTGAGCAGATCGTCATTCACGTGAACTAATTTTAAGATCATTACTTTTATAATATGTTAAGAAAAACAAATAGGGAAACAATGTATATAATCCACAATAACCACAAAAGTAATTATTTCACTTATTTCAAACGCATCACAAATATTATAAGCCCCTAGCACGATATAGCCAGCCATAAAAAAGATTCCAGTGGTAATTATCATGGTCAACTATCATAATCTTCAGCAATTACGACTGTGGTGGTTAAATCTAAGATGTTTATGATATTTATTCTTAAACTTCGAAATTAAAATTTGAAGTCTAATGGTTTATGTTGTTATGGGGAAAATTTTTTTCGTTATTATAATATAATTGTTATATTGAAATGTTTATCATTGGCATAAATCTACAAGGCGCATATTATTTATATTATTTTTCATAGTTTCATTTCAAACATTAAAAAACATTTATATGCTTACTCGCTGTGCCCGTTTTTGGCTACATGAATAGACCATATGAATTACTTTGTCATTAGTAGTAATCTTGTTTGCTAAATTTTTGAATCTGAAATCTGAGAATTTTTATAGTTTTTAATTGTGTTCAGTGATCATAAAGTTAATTGTTTTGTGATCAGTGCTTCCTTCCTACATTTAGACTGTCTCTAGTCCTCTTAAATAGAGTTTTAACCTAATTTGCATTGCATAACATTTGCATCAATTAGTTTAAGCCTAGGAGTTATGTATCGTTTCGTTCCATACATTCAAGAGGGTCAACCACTCCAGACCAGACCAGTCTTACATTCCATTCCATATTGAGGGTCCTGCTGCTGGCATATCAGTTTGCAACTATGCCACTGTTCAATATAGCTTGAAGTGTAGCTATACAAATAAAACACTTCATTTTCTGTAAGCTGAATCCACTTAATCTATGATACATTCATTTGGTCTAATAGCTGCATATTTTTTGTTAATCCTAACTTCATGAAATGGACCAAGACCACGTTGGTGCGAATCAAGTTTCAAGTGAGATTGCGCACAGCATAGAGGACCTCATCTTCACAGCAAACTGCCATAATGTCATACCGACGGAGCTACCAGAAAGAAGCTCAATATTCCACGGTTACCACAATGATGACAACGAAGATTATTGGTATTACTTGAAAGACCTACCGGACGACTGTGAGAAATTTTTCTACGGACCTGACTGTGCATTATGTGGACGCCTGGCGTACCCAGATGAGGATGTCATGAAATTCAACAACCAGCCATTTACCTTTGTGTTCAAAAAACTGCTGAAGCAAAGACTGAAGGACATTTGGAAGGTTTTCTACATTGTGTATATTGTTTTAGATATTTCCATCGATACAAATGTGTACTTGAGCTTAGTGATAACTCATATTATGATGCAAAATCATGTAAAACATGGGCTTGCCCAGGTTGTGTACCCATTTTTTCTCCGCAATCTGTAGCAAATGAAAATAGAATCACCAAGAAATCTAATTTTGTTGTTAACTTTAAAACACTAATTTTATTGTTTAAGGCTATGTACCATTTAACTAATTTTTTGTCATGTGAAAACTTATTTCAAACTATCATCGAATTGACTTCCTTTTATGGTATTTTCGGATTTTTAATTTTTTCACTAGATTTTGGATGAACCTATCTGTAAAAATTGTACTGATATAAATTGTTTATGACTGTTATTTCTTTTCAAGGTTACGGAACTGTTTTCGGCTAAGGGATTATTGTTTAATTGCCAGTGTTTCTGGAATTGTATTGCTATTGCATGTCATCAGCTTATGTTGTACCGCAATAGCACGTTAAATAAAGCAATACTCAATAAATTTGTTATTTTGGTTGATTTTGAACTCAAAATATCCGTGTGATTTGTTTTTGAACTATGTTGTAATGACCGAAATGCGATTGAGTGATTAATTTATTTCGTAAAAATGTTTTATACAATAATGAGATTCCCATTTGAAGTATATTTGTATTTGAATATAGAATTAAGTTTACTTTGTTCAGAGCTTCAGCGAAATATAAATATACAAACTATTACTTCTATAGCGTCGAAAAAACCACACCACTATACTTATTGAAACGTTATTAAAATTTTCATTAGATTCAGTGATTACACCAAAGTAGCCTAGAATTTTTATAAATGGTTAAGTTCTTGTACTAGCGGCTATACATATCCACGTTTCATATACATTGAAATAAGTAATCAAAAATAAACTTGGTCTTTGTCTATAGTATCGATGATATAAGATATAAATTTAGTGGAAATTAAAGAAGTTACTAATGCTACTAGCTCTGAACACAGTCTTGAGACATTGAAACAATCAAAATTGTCACTGCAAATCCAGCACACTGTTACAATATAAAAATTCATAATTTTAGGTTAAATTTGTAGTATAGTTTGAAATAAAGATATTTAACTTTGAAAAACCTTATTTAGCATTGAATATGATATGGGCATAACTAATGCCTGTAGTTTGCAAAATTGTTGGTTTTTGAAGTGCATAACCAAAACCTGACGATTTGTTTCAAGAGTATATTTGCCAACAGTAAGACTTGAAATGTCTCCCATCTAAAAATAAAATTTACACAAACTTTATACGCAAACTTAATATGTCTGTATTGAATAAGAATTACAAATACCTTTGTCAAGAAAGTTAGTCAAAATCCAATAACAATTCCGTAGAATGACGCCATCCAAATTTTCATTACTAAAACTCCTAAAGTGCCATATTCAGAAGAGTAATCGCCAAGAAGAACAACAAATGTACAGCAAAATATTCCTGATAACAGAAACCAAAATATCCCACAACCAAAATACTTATCATGACATCTCGTAAGTCGACAGATACGTCTATATTGGTTCAGAATTTGTTTAATTTCAGGGCCTCTTTTACAGTTATCACGGAAATCTTTGCTAGAAATCACAAGTCCATAAATACTAATGACATAATAGAGCATACAATACGAAATTTGTAAATTTTTAAGGACACATGTTACAAAGTAGGCTAAGCAAATGGTGTAATTTCCAAAAGTATAAGTTTTAACTTCGAAATAGGATGAAAGCTCTTCAGGTAAGAAGTAGACTTGTACAAGGGTCAAGGTACTCTCAAGCGTTATGTTGTAGTGTTACATTATAAAGTAAGAATTTACCCCAACGACTGTGTTGAAAAGCACCAGAAAGATTATGATGAACTTTGACATCTAAAATACAAAAAATATTTAGCAAATAAAAATATTTTAGCGGAACAACTAAAGAAATAATTTATACTAAATTAAAAGTACCTTTCCCAACTTGTAACTAGTTTTATAGGCTTTGTGTCTCTTCAAAACCTTGAATAATAAGTTCAAGAATTGAATGTAGGATTTTTTGTGAAATAGAACCTTGTACATTATACAGCAAGTGGAAATCGAATATGTTGAATAAAATAACAGTGCAAAGTAAGGTGTTGGGTCTCCTGGGTATGTTTTACGGCTAGACACAATCTTCTTGTAGCAATTGTAACTGGTGATAAAGTGCCAGTATTGTGGTATAATATAGAAAGCGATGCAAATAATCTGAAATATTTTTATACGGATATTAAATAAGTATACTGTTTGGATGAAGACAAGTTAATATTTTCTTTAACCTTTTGAAAACGAAAAGTTTTTCTAACATGTTTCCCAGTGTCGCGTTCCACAATTTGGTACGGTATCACGCAAAGATAAAAGGCAAGCTTGTGAAAGCACTTTAACATAAATTGATACCTCGTTTTGGCAGTTGTTTGTTGCGATTATAAAACATTCAAAAACACATATTTTTCCGAATGCCATTCAAACTAAAATAAATCAATTTTTTTAAATGACAACTTGTTTTTCTGTTTGGAATATAGTAATTAGTAATTACATGTCTAAACTGAAAAACAAATATCTCATCAAAAAATAATTATTTGGGTTAAGCAAAACCATGAATCTATACTAACAAATATACGTATATGTAACTAAATTAAACCATCCGATAAATATAGCTTTAGATATGGTTTAAGTAAACATGATGGTTATTTTTTGTTATTGCTAGAACTAATTTCTAGTTTAGGGCATGTCCGCAGTTCATTTGAAAATGGATATATCTAGTATGATTAAATAAAGACAAGGTATACATTAAGCTGATCGAAATTCGTTTTTTTATCAGCAATGCTACTTTAGTTCATGTAAAATCATTGTGGTTTGAATTAAGGAAAAGTATGTGCAATAGAATTAACCTTGGGATAAAAGATAACGTTTATACGTTTAAGGAAAAATTCAAATATGTATACACACAAATATAATAAATCTTGTACTACATAATTCACTGAATAGGAGTCTTTGCTATTTATTTAATCCCTTGAATTTTCTTATGTCCATAAGATCCAATAAAAAAAAATTTCGTTTCCCGAATACTAAAATTTGTAATGTTTGTTTGTGAAAGCATTTTCCTCCTGTATTCCGTAATAAAGTGAAGTAACATGAACATATGTTTCCATTATACTGAAGCAACTATGTAGGTTTTCCATAATCTACGATGATTCAGATAGCTAAATTACTTTCCCGTGGAACTATTAAGTGTAATGGAAACGGAAAATTAGTTTTTAAAGCTTAAAAACAATTTACGCAAGTAAAACTTAATTGTCTTTCGTGACAAAAGATACATTTAAATAGCAACAAAATAAGGTCTTACATACCTGCATACTATACGTGTATACAAAAGGTCCGACTATTACGTGTAAACATGTGATTGTTACACTTTTACTAAATTTTTACCTCGTCTTCTTGACAACTTTTGGAAACTCCTAAGCAACAAGTTAATAAAACAAGTCTTCAGAGAAAACTTCATAGTTGCGCTTTATTATTTGACCATTCGTCTTTGATCCTACTTATTCAGTGAGCAATAACAAATCCTAGAATGTTTTTTATCATTGGTTTCATCCGAAGGTCTTTGGACATCGTATTGTTATTATTTAATTTTAATTCGACATGTTTTTGTCTATTTTCAGCACATGCCGAATCAAACACTTAAGATGAAAATTTGACAATGAAACGACAGATAACTTAGATAAGCACCAAGCTTCTTAAAGTGATCTTGACACGCTTTGCAACTTATGTTCCAATTACTTCCTGTATGAACAAATTGGTACATCATTATTATTTATGTTAATACCAATATATCAATATTTAATTTACAAGAATATAAAATATATTTATTTTATGTTTAACCGAAATCAAACGACGTCTTGCAGAATCGAATACTTATAAAACTGGATTGTTATACTGCAACATCGTTAGGTCACATTATGTGACAAGTCACTTGTAAATATTTTTCATTTGAGTATGTAATGGTAAGATATCAAATTCAGAACAAGGTTATCTGATAATATGGTTTTTTTAAAAGTAATTAAAAAGTTGTTATCATCCAAACAAGCTAATATTTAGATACGCGATGCCATCCATCCACCATGCCCTTGTACGTTTTATGTCAAATATAATGCAAAAACCCCCATGTAAATTTACTTATAATTCACACCATGAATACAAATGTTTTAACAAATCACCCTTGTTTGTTTATTCTTTTATAATTTGATGTATTTTTATTGATTACAATATCATGGTTCATTTGCTTTCAACTAAATTAATAAATTAATCGAACTGAATTGGTGAACAAAATTATAATGTACTCTTAAAGCTTTTCGATATATTTAACAAATTCGCTCGACACTGGAAAACCTATCCATAAATATGTACATAAGTTCTAAATTTTGAAGTATTTCTGATTATAAAACTTGTCGCTTGATTTAATTTGTTTTTGTATTGGCTGCTTTTTCAACTTTTTCCCTACCACAGAAGAAACAACCTTCTTCATTTGTTTCACCACAGAAGCTGTACAATTCGTTTCATCAGATCCATCTGCACAATCCCATATGCCATCTGCATCACACCAAAATTCTGCTGGAATGCCTTTAAACACAAATAACCAAAACATTATATTAAGCAAAAAAAATATATTAAGACCCACAGAACAATAACTACTTACAATCACCGGGGGGAACCGGTGTACCAGGAGGGCCAACATTAGGACCACACCGCATTTCGCTATCAGCACAAGGACATCTCTCCTCACTCTCATCAGCCCAATCACTACAGTCATTATTACCATCACAAATATATTCATCCCCTAGACAACGGCCAGTAGAACATCTTAACTCTCCTCCATTACAAGCTGGACACTGTCCAGGGTCATCAAACTCATCACTGCCATCCCTACAGTCATCCCTTCCATCACAAACCCCACTTTTATAAATGCATCTACCATTTGCACATCTAAATTCATTATCTGTACATGCCGGACACTGTTCCGGATTTTCTGGCTCGTCACTTCGATCATCACAGTCATCATCTCCATCACAAACATATTGTCTTGGAATACATCGACCACTGTTGCATCGAAACTCATCTTCCTCACAAGCTGGACAAAGGTCAGGATTTTCAGGCTCGTCGCTATTGTCTCCACATTGGCTCCATCCATCACAAACAGCGCTGTTGGGTATACATCGGCCAGTGTTTTCACACCTAAATTCATTATCGTAACAGGATGGACATAATTCTGGGTCTGATGGTTCGTCACTCATGTCCCCACAGTCGTTATCACCATCGCAAGCCCAGTCTCTTGGAATGCACCGTCCGCTTGAGCATCTGAAATAGTCAGGATCACAAGCGGGACATAAATCTGGATCTGAGGGCTCGTCGCTGTTGTCGCCACAGTCATCATATCCATCGCAAGTCCAATATCCAGGAATACAATTGCCGTTTTGGCACTCAAACTGAAAATATATATGTCGGTTACGGTTGCAATTAAAGAAATTAAATCAAATGAATGAATTGTAAGCCAAACGTAAAATAAAATTTACCTCGCCTTCCTCACAACTTTGCGAAATCACTACTAAACATGCTAAAAGCACAAAACGTCCACAAAAAGTCTTCATACTTGTTTGAAAGTGCTTGATCATTGATTGATTATTTTTTCATAAGTAAATTGAAATGATGAGCTTGTTGTTCGCTTTTATACATGTGAATCCATTCGAATAGAAGGTAGTACAATAACAAAGCTAATTAAAATATTTCCATACGTGTTATCTAGTTTTGTCAACATTTAAAAATTATCGAAACAATTTGGCTTTGAAATGCCAAATGATTTTAATTAACACACAGTATTTGAACGTAATAGTAAGCAGAATGTGGGTCTGGGTCAGTTTTTTTAATTAGCTCTGGGACACAAAAAGATTACGTTGTTTATTTAATAATAACGTATCACAACTTTTTTGAGTGTCTCACCATAATATTTATACAGCTTTTGTTTGATTGCCATATAAATGTTTATTTAAGATAGCTGAGTTTCCAAGTAGCAAAATGACCATAGATGACCACAACAACCATGCATGCAAGATTTGATTTCCAGCATTGAATTTTAAACAAATAAGCAAGGTTTTGGTGACTTGTCGATCGAATACATAACATATGCACGATCGTAAAATCCCCGTATACGTATTTAAATGTATGTACCTTTTCAACTGTAATTAAATCTTAACGATGATAAAACACCCAGCGAATTAAAATTATTTCTGCGACAAATATTGTATAGTCCATCTACCTTAATTGCGTTTCCCCGATTTATTCTTAATTCTTATGGTAAAGCGTCGGAATTCAGCTAAACTTCTTTTAAAGTGGTTATTATCTGCACATTGTCAAGTTTATTCAGTCATCAGCCCAATCAGTACAGTCATTAACCTCGTCACAAATATAACTATTATCCAGACATCGTCCCGACAAAAGTCTTAAATCGTCTATATAACAATCCGGGTATTGGTATGCCTTTTTAAATGCATCACTTCGATTCGTACACTCGCAAACATTAAGTTTAGAAATGCACTCACCCAACCAAATCTAAACTCGTAACTTTTATATACCGGACACATCTTATGACTTTTAAATTCGTCAATGCCATGCTATCCCTACGATCCTTGACTCGATCACATGCCCATGAGCCATAAATACATCGACCGTTAGCACACCTACACAGTCGTTGCGACCGTCACATAGAACGCCGATTGAAATGAATTTCCCGTTTTGACACTCAAAGTGAAAGACAGAAGTCTATTGGTGTTTATACCATACTAAGACTAGCACAAAGATAAAAAAAATGCTTGTTCATCTTCGTCTACACAGCATTGCGAAAAAATGTATTCCACTAAGACGATCAACTACAATTACAGCCCATCAAATCCTAATTGTAATCTTTTAAATTAATTTTATTGTTCTTTTTATTCTGGCAACGACTTGTCTTTTAAAAATAATTGAATTTGAATCACTAAATAAATTTTACCCGATTAAAAGTCTTATCAAGAAGCAAGTTAATCAAAGGATTCTATAAATAATACGATTTTATATCTTGTCAAACATCTTTTATTTGTCCGTTAAATGCTAAACTTGCATTGTCGTCTGGTTAAAAAATACATCATGCTTCTGTTAAGTATCAAATATGTGTTGTCACATTAAATTTACTATGAAGTTTATCAAGAAAGCTTATCAAATCATATGATTGAAAGTGACCTAGTTGACGTATTTTGTTTCAGTCATCAGATATTTATGTCAATATTTAAATGTATTCCCATATTCCCTACTCTGTTTCGGTACACCAAATGACTGGTCCTATAATTAACATTTCATTCGAAGGCCTTCTTTATCCTGAAGACGATATGCAGATGAGCGTAGTTAAGGAAGTCGTGTTTGAAATATGCGTTATCAACTTTGGCGCAGTCCTTTTAAAAATGCCTTCGTATTATAATTCCTAATACAATTATTTATTGTTGTAGCTTTTTTCCTCGCCCTTTTTTATTTTTTCTAAAATTGGTTAAGCTTGAAAAACAAACAAATACTTTGAATAATTTCAATTTGGACAATAATAAAACAACATGACAACAACAAGAACAACTTATATTAAAATATTTATGTAAGAAACTTCTAATATATATCTTGCAGGGTTTCGACTACTTGTTTTGATCAACAACTTTCCGGAAAAGTTTGTTTTTTGTTGCTCATAGTTAAGATTATAATTAAAATTATCAATGTAGAATGTTAAGCGGTTGGTCAAATACGTATGATGTACAACTTGAGGTTAAGCTACACTATGAAAATGTCCAAAATATAACAAAATTTTGATGTAAATATATTTTTGTTTATTCCGTTGCTTATCAAATCGAGCACCATTTCAATTAAATGATTCTCAAAATCGTGATAAACATGCTACAATACATAATTATTTTCTTGAGTCTACGACCTCTTTCATGTTTTAACAGAAGTTTGGTTACAAAAACATTATTTAAAGTTTAATTTAAAAACATGTTTTTCATGCACACATATTTTTGTTTTTGTGTTATTTCCATAAATTTTGCAATTTATCATAACACTCTTTCGAGAATTGTTTCTGTAAAAAAAGCCAGTCGGTACAATTGTCTTACTGACGATTAGCTAAGGGTGCTGCAAAACTTGTCTGGATTTAAAGTTTAGGTTACCAATTCAACCTATGATTAGACAGTAAAACAACATTTAATAATATTACAATAATAATACTTTAGTTTATGTCAACACTTTGAGTGGTAACATTACTTAATTGCAAATTTAAGTATTCGTCATCTTCAAATCCTTATTGCATTTCCTTACTCAAGTTGCCACCAGGCTTTGTTTAATAGCGCCAACTGTCTGTCAGCTTTCAATTTTAATGTTTCACAATTTTAAATTATTATACTGGAACCTGAAGTTTTTTTTAAAAAAACTTCTAAACTTGAACTTATTTTCCTGCAAAATAGTTTAATATTTTAGTTTGAAGCGTTTACCGTCCTTTATAATATAAAGGAGAAAACGACAATTTGACTATTGGTAGCACTGTGTATGTTTGACTAGAAGCTGGCGTGTGCTAAGTTGATGGGTTTCTTACTCCTTTCAAAACTTCTTATTTGTTCTTGTTCTAAAACAATTTAAATACAATTGAGATATAAAAAACATAGGTCAAGTAGATAGTTTCTGTTGTTTACATGTGGGCCAACATGAAGTTTCCCATTTCTACGTTGCGTAAAATCAAAGCAGATATTTGTGATATGTACAAGATGATCGTTAACAAATTACTTGACAAATTATTTTTACTAAAATGGACCATGTGGCAGATTAGTAGTTTCCGTTGTGCTCCAGTGAAACTAGTAAACACTGCAATAACATCTATTTCTGCATCAAAATTACATCAGCTGTCCCAATTATGCTACTTGCATGCTGGAGTAGCTTGTTTGGAAATTTTTCAAGGCACAATATTAGGAGTACTAAGAAACTCACCAACCAATCCACTTGAAAGTATTATGGGTTGGTTTGCATTAATAATAATGATAGTAGACACGTTCTTCTTACTAATTAACCAAAGTAAGGGAGACACATGGAAACTGTTTTTGAACAATATTTTAACAATGCTCAAAAAATGCGACCGACTTAGGAGCAAAAAAATAGAAAAACCCTGGCAAAATTTATCTTTAATAAGTATTCTCAATCTTTTAGTTGTTCCCATGCTTTTAATTTCGGAAGCAGGATTTGCACCAATTTTTATATTTGCATTTCACTGGAAAAACCCATGTAAATCTTCCATGATATTTTATTTCATTCTTGATGAATGCAATGACAATTGGTTATCAAAAATCAACGTTTCAGGAAAACTTTTTGCTACATTAATTAAATCGTTGGTCTATCTTGGCAATATTTGGATGTGGTATTTTGGCCAACATATAATCGTGTTTGTTATAGTAGTGGGACAAATAATTTGTCCAGTAATAACATTAGAATACATTAGTTTATTTCGTAAACAAATTAAGTTCCAACATAACATTATTGAACAGTCGTTGATATACAGGCAACTTCAACTTTTAAACACGATGAGTAACTATTTGCAACAACAATGCCTTATGTTACTAATGACTACATTAATAACATGTGCTTCAATGTGCATTGGCCTTTTCATTGCATCGTTTCACGGATATCTGGGAGAAACGAATGTGTTAATTTCAATCACGCTTTTATTCTTGACAATTGACGGTATTTGTATCACTTTAATAGTTTTAGGTGGCATGGTTTCTGTTCACAAAGAGTCAAAGGATTTGGTAATATCCGCAAAAAGATTGGAGTTGACGTGTGACGAAAGAATGTGTAGAAAATGGCTGCGGAGATATTGGCATTCGTGTAGTTCTTTGCGAATAAAATTTGGAGACCAAAATTTTTTAGAAGAGTTAACACCCCTAAAGTGTTTTGACGTTATCATAAATTATACCATGACATATCTATTATTATCCGCTGCTGCATAAGTTTATTTGTTTTTATTGTGCGCCTGATGTCCTAAAAATAAGTTTTTCACCTAATTAAGACATATATATTTCTACATGTACCTTTACTATTGTTATTAATATATTAAACATATTAACAAAAACTTGTATTTGTATTTTGCATTTCTCTAGATTTCGTGTTGTAATATTACGAATTCCATTTAAACAGATTTTACTCGTTTTCTTATTGCATAAAACTTTGGCAATATGTTTAGTTCGGAACTGAGGCATGAAAAAATTGAAATTTTCTTCATATTTTTAAATTCAATTCATAAATTTATATTGTAATATAATTTTTTTTTAAATATTTCAACCGGGGTATATACTAGATTGTTTGAAATACATTATTTTCATGACATTTTCGTGAAATCGTCATACAATGTGTAAATGATTTGAGTCAAAATTTTACTAGACATATAAAACTGTGAGACATGAAATAACTATTTTCACAGTTTAATATAAAGTCTCTATTTTCATTAAAGTCCCCATTACATCTTAGAACCTATCCATTTTACTTTTTCCAATTTACTTTGTTAAGCTCACAATTTTGTTGATC
The DNA here is from genome assembly GCA_034699025.1 of Entomobrya cf. arborea Gr-Col-00668. Classification (NCBI taxonomy): domain Eukaryota; kingdom Metazoa; phylum Arthropoda; class Collembola; order Entomobryomorpha; family Entomobryidae; genus Entomobrya; species Entomobrya cf. arborea Gr-Col-00668. The sequence goes on along the minus strand of JAQIWN010000623.1, from coordinate 6,651 downwards.
TGACCCATCCCTACAGTCCCAAATATCATCCTGATCACACCAATATTCCTTTTTGATACCTAAAATATCAAAATATATCTCCTATTACCTAAATATTTTAATAAAGTCAGTATTAGCTTATTGTCTACTTACATTCTCCAGGTGGCACTGGCATTCCCGGTGGTACAACCGGTGCATTACACCGATTTTCATCATCCGCACAAGGACACATTTCTTCACTCTCATCATCCCAGTCAGTACAGTCATTATCCCCATCACAAATATACCTACTACCCAAACACCTACCCGTGGAACATCTCAGCTCTCCCTCATAACATTCTGGACATTGGTCAGGATCTTCAAATTCATCACTTCCATCAGCACAATTACTTTTCCCATCACAAACCCCATTTCTATTCACACATTTACCATTCTTACATCTAAATTCATCTCTTGTACAAGCCGGACACAAACCCGGATCCTCCGGTTCATCACTATGGTCACCACAATCATTATCCCCATCACACGCATAAATTTTAGGAATACACCGACCACTACTACACCTAAATTGGTTATCATTACAAGCCGGACATAAATCCGGATTTGAGGGCTCGTCACTTCTATCTGCACAATCTTGTCTACCGTTACACACCAAAGTATTACCAATACAACGACCAGATGAACATCTAAACTGATTGTCGTCACAAGCTGGGCATTGATCAGGATCACTAAATTCGTCACTTTTGTCCTCACAGTCCTTTACATCATTACAAACCAACGTCCCTTCAATGCATCGACCATTAGATTTACACCTGAACTGACTATCGTCACATGCAGGACAATTGTCAGGATTTTCAGGTTCGTCACTCTTGTCCCGACAGTCGTCCTCTCCATCACAGACAAAGCCAATTGGAATACATTGACCATTTGCGCATCGATATTGGTTTGGATTGCAAGCCGGGCATAGTTCCGGGTTTTCGGGTTCGTCACTCATGTCACCACAATCGTCATCTCCGTCACAAGCCCAACGTCCAGGAATGCAATTTTCATTTTGACACTCAAACTTGGAGTAAAGTATAAATTGTCTTTATTTCGCAATTTATTAAAAATATTTTAAATTATAAAATTTTTCCAAATGAATAAAATTACCTCGTCTTCTTCACAGCATTGTAGAAACGCAATCCCACAAAGAAATAGAGTCACTGTAGTAAAAACCTTCTTCATTTTGTAAACATATATTCATAAAATACTTTCCTAATCAGAGGTTTCCTGGATAATGACAAGTTTTTTTAGCAACGGATCGGCATTTGCTACACACACAAATTATCTTGTTATTTTTTTAATTATCATTTAATTAAAACTAGTACTTGCTCCAGTTAATAATAACCCTGCCTATCTATAAGGACCAGACTTGCTTTGAAAACGAACAAGCTAACAAAATACAACTTATTATTATGTATTGGTTTTATTTACCTTGATCACAAAATTTATCTTGACATTTGAGAAACCTAATGTACTCCAATACATGTCAAAGTCAAATTGGTATTACCATCAAATCATAAACTTAATCAAGTTAACCTTCGGCAACCATGAATTCGATAAGAACAGGAATGATTACGTATTTTATTACACATTTCCATATCAGTTAAAATATGTATATTTGCTTAGCATATCAAAAACATGTATATTTTTTTCAAATTTATTGGTTGTCATTGAAACCTTTTGTTTATCAATTTCATCAGTCAATTTTGACAATTCCAGGTACCATTCACGTCACATCAGTATTCTGCTTCTGAAAGGGAAGTATCAATATAACTCAAACGACTCTTCCTGAAAACCCAATTACAAGTATTTGATAATTTATACATGTTGTTGTTTTTGCCAAGACTGAATTTCAACTTGTATCCCATCTATCGACAAAGTTTCGAATCGATCGATTATAAAAAACGTACATGATTCAGGTAGTCCCGGAAATATCAGTAATATTTTTGATGTTCCACAATTTTTAAAATGGCACCATGATCAGGAAATAAATTTTGTTATTATGAAAATAATAATTTCCTTATTACGTGGTTGTCGTTTATTTCCGACTACACACAGCTTAGCACAAACAATCTAAATATTACATTGTACTCTTCGTTCATACTCAAAACGACTAAAATAATGTTTCAATACTAGTAATAATTTATTTGCCCAGTTTAAATTACAAGCTTTTCATCTACTTTTAGACAGCAAAGAAACTTGAACTGTTATATCTAAAATACAATCGTAACATCTTAAAGAAGTAAGTTTTTCCCATAAATTATTATCCCCAAACCTAATCCGTAACTTATCGCATGATTTCCAAACCCGTCGCGCTCAGCGTCTTTCCAACCGTGTACTACACGTACATTCAATAGCTTTTGCAGAAATAATCAAATGTTCTGATTCGGAATGAATCAGTACAAGCACACCCAAAACCAACAAAATACAAACTGAACCATTAAACGTCAGACACAAAAAAAGCTGCCACGAGCAGTATATTAGCTCCTTGTACCACCCCATTGAATGACGCAATTAATAGGCCAAATGCTATTGAAATGCCAAATATCATTAAAGCAATTAATAACTCCAAACAACTTTGTTGCAAATAGTTTCCTAAAATATTGTAAATTTGAACTTGTCTGTAAGCCAAACCGTCTTTATAAAAATTAGATATCCGAAGTCGATCCCATAAAATGTGAATTAATTAACGAATTATTATTTTACTTATTACATGGTCAGTTATAATAACAAAACATGCTGCGTGAATGCCAACATACCACACCCAAATGTTTCCGAGGAACATAATTAATTTAGTAAACGTTCCAATGATACGTCGTAAAAGTCCTTCAGATAGACAAGAAGTTGGACGACATTCATTAAGAAGGTAATACAAAATTAGGGAAGGCTTACATGGGTTTTTAAAACCAACTACGTAAATTGGAGGAAATCCTAAAGCGGTTACTAGTATTAGCTCTAACCGCTTTATTGATTCATGTAAAATATTATTAGTGTCTAAACGTGAATTAACTTGAAAATTTAATGTTATTCGATTTGGTTACGATTACGTTTATTATATGTATCTATTGGATGTCTAATTATATTTGATTTGAATTAGTTTTCATCGTGTTCTTGTTGTGAGATCAAGTAGCAGTAAGTTTATTATTGTATACCTGAATAACTATCAAACACGTTAATAAAGTTTTAAATTACTAAGTATCACTGGAATCATCAATAGGTTAAAACAATTAATTAAACACAATTTTGACACATGTTTTGACTCCTGACTGGATTGAAACTTATGATGCAGGCGGAAAAGATTGTTGAAATAAATCTTCCACGCAATCCCTTTAGTACGACAGATTTGAAAGATGAAATGTTGTTATGACTGTCATTGCTAAAGTAAAAATTCTAAGAATAGAGTCAAAAATTGAACGTACTTGATCAGTTAATGATTTAACGCATTGTCAAAGTTGCAAAATAGCTGCAGCGGAATGAAGAAGAGATGTTACTTTCAGTGGTTATAGATAGTTTGAGTACAAACTGTTTTCAGTGAAAGTAGCTTACTGCAATTTTACTGGAGCGCTCCTATAAATACGAACTTGTCGCATTGTTTATTTAAATAGGAGAGACAAGTAAAAATACTTGTTGGCTTTCATTTTAATTATTTTCTTATTATCTTAACGCAAATTAATAAATGAACGACTTTTTTTCACGCGTTTCAGCAACGTTCTTTCAATCAATAAATTTATACAGCTGGCCAATATAAAGGGAATGAAAACGAAAATTTTAAATGGTGTACCAAGTTTTATAAAAGGTAAAACGAAGTTTTGTGGCTTCAACTAAAACAATATCGAACACCGTGTGTCGCTTATCCAAAGTTGTACTGACCTGGTCAAAAGGACATACAGAAAATGGTATAAATTCGAATTTCCTTCTTCAAAACAAACCTAAAAGGGGCGATTTAGTAAGACACACTTATTCTTGAGCCATATTTAAATTGAAGTAACAAAATTTGAACTATGAATCAATTTCCCATATTATAAATCTTCTCGTGTATCGTACAACTAAAATTACTGTTTTCACGATATAAAATGTTAGTACTATGCCAGATGGTTCCGAGTAAACAGAGAAAAGTATTACTTGTGCTTTATTTGAAATAATTTTAATTTTGAGTCGAGTTAATATGGCCAACAATTATAAAGCTTTTGCCAGTGTACAATTTTGTTCATCCAATCCATCCGGACAGTCCCAAATACCGTCGTCATCACACCAATATTCTGCCGAGAAGCCTTCAAAATAAACGCATATCACTTAAATCTAGATTTTTATAAAATAAATATTTATATTATTACCCAGCCAACTTACATCGACCTGGTAGCCCCGGAGAATCTGCTGCTGCATTACAACGATTTTCGGTGTCCGCACATGGACAAACTTCTTCACTCTCATCGGCCCAGTCAGTACAATCGTTATTACCATTACAAAGATAACTATCATCTAAACAGCGACCAGTATAGCATCTTAGCTCTCCTTCATTGCACGCTGGACACTGTTCAGTATCTTCGAATTCGTCACTGCCGTCGTCACAATTATTTCTTCCATCGCAAACCCCACTTTTAGCAATACATCTGCCATTTGTACACCTAAATTCATCTGTTGTACAAGCCGGACACATATCCGGATCTTCCGGCTCGTCACTACGATCCACACAGTCGTTATCCCCATCACAAATGTAAGACCCAGGAATACATCGACCACTTAGACACCTGAACTCGTCGTCATCGCAAGGAGGACATTGATCTGGATCGCTATATTCGTCGCCATTGTCACCACAGTCGTTTCTCCCGTCGCAAATTTGCGATTTAACAATACATCTACCAGTTCCGTTGCATCTAATCTCATCGACATTGCATGCAGGGCAAATGTCAGGATTTTCAGGCTCGTCGCTCATGTCTTGGCAATCATCATATCCGTCGCAAACATAACTACTCGAAATACATCGTCCATTTGTGCATCGGAATTCATTGGGACCACATGCCGGACATAGATCAGAGTCTTCGGGTTCGTCACTTCTGTCCCCACAATCGTTATCGCCGTCACAAACCCATTGTCCGGGAATGCAATTTCCGTTATGACATTCAAACTGCAAAGTACAAAATTCTGTGTTTTAACATTTTAGACAAAAAAATCAATATATTTACCTCGTTTTCCTCACAACATTGCGTATAAACTATTCCGCAAAGGAATAGTGCCACTAACACACACACACAAGTGTTTCATCTGGAATATAAACCTAATAAAATGTTTGAACAGTTTGACGTCCTTCTTTGAAATGAAGCAAAGTGTCGAACTTTAAAGCTTTCTATACTTAAGCACTCAAGGTTTTCAACACAATTACGTCCAAAGAACGTAAGTAAATATACTTTGTTTTTACAACTTATCATATCACCTATCACTTTTCATCTTGTTGGAACTCGTTTTCCATTGGTTTAATCGTTGTCCGGCTAGGTATGATGTTTAACGTAAGTATGAGAATTTATTGACAACTGATAAACTATAAACAAAACATTAAAGTTAATCTTGACGAATGACAAAACTGATTTGATTCAATATATGGTAACTTTAATATTTTAAAAGTCTTTAATGAGTAATAGAAGGCAAATGATATGTAGAAAAAAAACAAATAAAATTTTGCCTCGTGGTTGGCAACATTGTGATATCGAAATGCCAACAATAAATATGACAACCAAACACCCCAAGTTTTTCATTTTAAACCGTATTTTAACTGAAGTGATTGATGTTGTTTGGTGTATAATTCTTGAATGAAAAATCATTCAAGCTCTTAGTAAGTTATGGACCATATGTCAAAAATATCTTATATATTGTCCAATAAAATATAACTTATCTGCATAAAACGTTTGACCTTGTGTCTGCATTTTTTTTAAATCACATATTCGACTAATTAACAATATGCTAGTCATAGTTTTAAAGAACGAGTATCGAATTATGATCATTTCAATGACATTTCAGTCAAATTAGTTTAAGTCAATTAACTAATTGTGAAGATTGCATGCGGTAGTAAAACACGTAACCAATTTACGTGTAAAAATGAGTTGTAGGTTTGAATATGGTAATCCAAATCAAAGAATTTTAAATAATTAACAAATTTGAATTTGATAGAGCTAAAAGTTATAAAACTTGTCTGCAGTCTACATTACAATTTGACCTTTATTCCGGTATTTAGTATCACCAAATGATATACTAACACAAACATAGATTCGCACAAGTAATAATTCGAAAGTTTCATTTGATTTATTTACCATGTCCGCACCCTTGTCTACATAAAGTCAACCATGCATTCATTCAGATTTGTCCCATCTTGGGTTATATACTGAGCGATAAGCGAAAAACGCGTAATGGTGATTTTTGATGTAGAGATTAATGGATTTTGTCACTTTATATCAGTAAAAACCCACCCACACAGTATTATAATCAATCAAAAGTTCTCAAATACTGTTCACTATAACCGTCAAGCTGACTTTTTTATTCGTCAAAAATTCGTGTATACGCTCACACAAATATACAAACAAGTTAAATGATCACCATTTACTTTTGAACATTATTCCTTGCCAGCGTACAATTTTGTTC
>JAQIWN010000622.1:0-29436 GCA_034699025.1 Entomobrya cf. arborea Gr-Col-00668 | reverse complement strand
CTTGAATCTTGATGTATTGTTTATAGCACATTTTAAATATTTTTACAAGTTCAATGATATGCATCAAACTCATTTTTTATTTTGCACAATCAACAATGGGAGTTAATTTCACTAATATACAAATGAATGCCATTTGTTCATTTAATGATACCATGTGTGAGAATTTTGTAGTAATTGATGTTTTAAAAAACTATAAATGAATAATGTATTTATAAATATATAAAAAAAGCATTTGAATTAAAATGAAAGAACCAGTATTTCCATATAAAGACCATGAGAATCAGTTTCACCCAACCAGACGTCCCCGGCGGACGCTTACATCCTCTGGTAAATTACCTTGAATACAAAGTTAGAGCCGTTTCCGTTCTCCATTAGATTCCAATTTATTTTATTCATGCCATATCCGCTCTTTACAAATGTTAGCTTACAGTCGACAGTGAACTATTTTTCAAGTTCATTAATGTAAAGGTCACTATACAGCGTCCGTCTGATATTGCATCAAATTAAATGATGACACTTGCAGCCGCAAAGTTACGATTTCAAAAATGAATCTAGAGATATTCAGTAAACACTTTTTTGAAGATTGTAGATTGACCATAAACGTTTTGTATCTCAAGTCAAGTAATCATATCATGACATTGAATCTATTTGTTTTGAAGGGTGTTACCTAGATTTGTCCATGATTTATTTTTCGACTGCATTTCTTGTTTGCATTTCTGAAAGGTGCATTTAAATTTTCGAACAAGTTTAATTTGTTAAACAGTTTGATAGGTATATGGTATTTCACTACAATCGCTTTATCGGTTATATTCTTAACATACTTTCAGGAAAAGTGCCATTTCGAAAAGGTAAACTGCTACCTAATTTGTTTAGAAAAGCAGGTGGGATTCAGTATTTTCTTTTTACACAAAAATGATGTTAAATGATGCGTGTAAAAGCTATTGAAAATCTAGAGCAATGCACTTTAATAAGCTTAAATTCGTTGTGGGCGGATGACCTTGTTAGAATCACGTATAATATAGTAATTTGTGATTTGTTTGCATTGAAATTGAAGCCTTGATTTCGCAAAAAGAAAACCAAGAGGCAGATTTATGTTTAGACATTGTATTATTTAGAATCAAAGATTATTATGGTAATTGTATTTGAATTGATATTTTAAAAATCATAGATTTTATTTCAATCGAAGTAGCAATAATTACCTTGTTCAACTGTAAAAGGTTGGGTTGCGCTTCATCGAGTTAACTTTTACAATTCTTGTCTTACAATCTCTAAAATTTGAAACTTACTGAATTGAAATGCACATTTAAAAATAAACGATAAATAGCTGAAAGTTTTGTTCAAGTACTCAATACATTTTTTACTCATCATGAATCCTTCTAAATGGAATTTTGACGTATCTTTTAGAAAAGATTGTTCAAAACCTCAAGGTTATTTTACATTTTTTCAGATGATTTCACAAAAGCACACACATTTTTAATCCTTCGGGAGAGGTCCACCAAGCAAGAAACGAGGGCCCTTGGAAATTCATTATGTTCAACACAGTAAGCGTATAGTATAGCATAGGGTCTACAAGATGTGAAAGTTTTGAAGACTAAAAATAGACTATCGTGTGATCATACACTCGATGAATTGTAATGCAACAAAATGTAATGTTGAATGTAACATCAGATCAGACAGAACAACAAAGGGTGTTTTGGGTAAAATCTAAGATTAAATTTCATTGCCATTGATGGGTCTGCGTCTTGGGGATGGTCGCGCTTGTTGACATTGTTGTGTTGTTGACGTACCATTGAAAAATCATTTAAAAAAGATCAAATAAAGGAAACAAAGATTGACCATCATCCTTTCTCAATGATATTCTATTTTTAGCCAAAGTACCCATAGTGATTTTTCGTTTATACTATTTACTTATATACAAATTCCGATTGCGATTGAACCAATTAAGTGTACATGCTTAAGATATCTTATATTAGCATGTGTCATCATGTATGCATGCCGTTTGCTACATGATTTTAATCTAAATTAAAACCCAGTATAGCCCTAAAAATACATGTCGGAAACGTAAAGGAGAAAAATTCCCACCGTCATCATCATCATCATGGTTAGTACGCCTTCACTATTTTCATGTCGCTGAAATTTTAAATGACGAGTACAACCCTTTTAAATTAGGTACATGTAGATGTCATACAATAACATTATGCTACTTCCACATTGCAACAACAATAATTTTTATGCAACATTCAACAATGCATACTAACTCCTCATTGTTCACACAACCATATATTATTAAGAATAAGTTTACAAGCAACTTCCACTGACTAGAGTGTATCATAATCAGTGATCAATGGCTCGCGTTTTTTATGTGCAAGTATATAGTGCTTTCAAAATTGATGTTAAAAACACTTAGCATGTTTAATGTGTTTTGTGAGGCGGTGCAGTAACAACATCAGCGTCGTAGTTTTGCTCATCATCACTTACCACCACCATCATCATCCCTATCATATCGTCATCCTTACCCCGAGACCAAATGATGAGATACCTTTAGTTGTTTCATTGTTGCCAGCCAGAGAAGAGGAAGAGAAGTGAAGAAGAAACTTCTTCAAGTTGCGAGTGTCGATAAAAATTTCACTTCAAGTCCGCTTCATCCAGTCTATAGTTCTCTTTCGAGGTGAACGGTTCAAAAATGATCAGAGCTCCTGTTGTTATTTGCCTTGCCCTATGTAAGACTTGACATTCTACTACTTATAAATTTTTAATAGTTTAAAAATTATATATATACATTATAAGTTTTCTCGTGAGAATTCCGCAGTTTTTTTTAACGATTTGTTTAATTATTTGAAAACATTACAGTTGGGCTGGCCACCGCCTTCAAGTGTCCAGAATCAAACGGGTTCTTCGCAGACCCTAAGCAGTGTGACAAGTATTACGAATGTGTGGATAGTCAACCTGAAGAAAAGCTGTGTCCAGATGGTCTCCTTTTCGAAATCAAGAACCCCAACCATGAACGCTGTGATCTTCCCTTCTCTGTAGACTGTGGAGAACGTACAGAACTTCGTAAGTCGCAATTATTCATAAACAATTTAGTATCATATCGTCATCATGCATATTTAAGTCCTTCAAGAAGACCTACCCATCAGGCTTAGTCTGCCCCAGAAATAATTGGCTCAGTCTTATCATACCTCCATATTGATCATACCGTCTAGCGTCTTGTTATTGAGATGCATCGTGAAAAGTGGTGAACTAGGTCTGATAATAAGAAGAATAACTTGATAGAATGCAGAAAATCCCGTTACACTGATTTTATCATATCCTGCTCGGCAACTCTGCAAAACTGCACTTTTGACAGCTTGACAGTTTTGCGGCAACGCCAACAGCCAATAACGCAGGTTTTAATATAATTTCGAGAGGTTTTTACCATAGTCCTCCCTATTATTTTTGTTCAAACAACGAATTAATATTGTACCTTGTCATCATCGTCTATATATAAACGTACTCAAAAGCAGACTTTAGCTTGACTAGATTTCGAGATGATGATGCACTTAAATAATCAAATGAAATGTAACGAAACATGTTTTTCTTGTGTCATCCTCACCATAATGTTTTTTTGATACCGGTAGAACCTGCTGTGTCCACGGTTCAGTGCCCACGTAAGAACGGCTATTTCTCCCATGAAGACCCACAAGTTTGTGACAAATTCTACAACTGTGTCGATGGAACTGCAAATACTGTGACATGCCCCAGTGGTCTCATCTATGATGACTACCAAGGCACATGCACCTGGCCACAAGAGGCTCAACGTAAAGGATGCGAAAGGGAGAACCGCAAGAAAGGTATATTTGCTTGCATCAATTTGTAATTCAATTTACTTGTGTACCTAATGACATATTTGCAATAACACTTGACATTAATTTTTATTCTGCAGAAAAACTCGCCGATGGTTTCTCCTGCCCAGACGCCGATGTTCTTGGAAATAACGGACGCCCGTTGCCCCATCCTACCTACCCACATCCCGAGGACTGCCAGAAATTCTACATTTGCAGAAATGGAATTCAGCCCCAATTGGGATCCTGCCCACCTGGAACAGTGTACAATGAAGCTAACTTTAAGTGCGAAGACCCAGAGTCTGTCCCTGGATGGTAAGTTCATATAGCGTTTTTTAAACCAATCAATTAATTCTACAAGATAACTCAATCATCATTACCCCCATAAACTAAACGATTTAATTAAATTAACACATTTATATAATTAAATGACTATATGCGCAGTGGTGACCAGAATAATAGAGTTTGAAGGGATCATAACCGGTTCTCTCATCTTTCGAGAGAATAATTTTATAGTTAACAAAATGGAATAATTATGTTTATGAATGAAGTCAGCAGAAGGAGGCAAGAATAAGTTTACTTTTTCATTTTTATTACACAAAGCTCTTGGCACCGGCGCACTTCTTTCAAGTATTATTTACTATTATTTTTTTTATCATGATCTAAAATTTAATCGCTTCTTCCGTATCACTTTTTACAAAACCCTTTGTCACTAACAAAGAAGCACAGGCACAGACACTCTATAGTAGTGGCAAAATGCACGACACAAAGTCAAACCATTTATTTATTTAAATTGAGTATCTGTTTCCCCCGTGTATGTAGCACTGATCATGCATAAACATGATTTGATTACCAATTGATGATTAATTGTTTCGATCTTTGTTTTTTTTACAGTGAGAAGTGGTTCGACGAAGAAAAGAACTAGAGCAAGGATATACGCTATTTAGTCCATTTTATTTTTTATTATTATACTGTAATGTACTCCACTACATAACATCGTCAACGTGAATGGATCCGCCGAGTCATCATCATCTTTAGTACTTTTATCTACCATTATACTTTCTAACAAAAAAATCAAACCTGATTACTCCTCTATCCGAAGAGAAATTAAGTCTTCACTCAAAATAATAGATTCAATTCCGTGGAGCTAATCAAGAACATAACTAAAGAAATATCGAAATAAATAAATATATAAAAAGAAAAAAAAATATGTATACCAATTTAATGTTGCCTATTTTTATATTTTATATACCTATCTAATATATTTTAAGCGAATTTAGTACTGTTTTAACTATTGTCGGAATTTAAAAGAGTTTTTGTATTCTTGAGAGAAAAAGTGAGGCTGACATTATTATTTTTTAAAAATTAAATCATTTTTTAATTAATAAAAAAAGTCTCTTGAATATATTTTTACAACAAAAAAAAAAGTTTTCTTCTTCAGCTTTCATAAATTTTGCATCAACTTATTTGTGTTCTCTCATCCGAATAGATATGCTACACAGCATGTGAACTTCAAAGCGCAAAATAAAATATTAAATTGTAGACAAATGCATTTTTCACAGTAGTCAAATAAATTTGTCGCATTTATTAAATTTATTCAACCAAACAAAGAATACTATTTAAAGTTTACATTATAGAGACGAGACTAAAGAGATGATTTTACTGCTTGCTTTACAGGGGAGGTGGAACAATATAATATTATCATTATGACAAGCATTGAAAAAATGATTGTTGTAAAGTCATTCACTAACCAAACTACTGAGCATGTAATCCTCGCGATAATCCAAAATTGGAAAGTATGACTATACGCAATCTTCTGAGATCATCCATCGTCGGGGTTCTACTTTGTTCGAGTTAATTTTGAGAAGTAAGATATATTACGACTATGAGTTTTGTAAAAGATCTTTTTTTAAATTCATGATGATTTCTAGTGATTCTATAATATATGTTCAAAACCAGGAAATACAATTTACGGTACGGACATAGTTGATATCATTGCATCACCTACTTGATCACACAATGACTATTGTTATTGTTGGTATTTCAAATGCGGGTTTCAACATTTCAACCGCAACTCCATAATTCGCAATCAAGCAGAGATAACGACCAGACAAAAGTCTACCCACCACAAAACATATGTATTTTATATTTCTATATTTATTGATAGACCACAAACAATAAATTCAACAAAATATTCGGAATCCTTATTGTCATTGCATATTTATTCTTAAGATTTAACAAGTAATCGTGCATAAAAAATTATTTTAATGCATGCAATAATTTTCAGTGATTTATGAGGTCGTGGCAGTAAAAGCAAGTTTATTAATAGGATTTTGTAACTTTGTAACTCACACTGACTGTTAAATGATTTTTTTTGAATAATGATAATAATGATAATTCTCTTAAAATAGCTGAATCATCAGATTAAATTAGCATCATTGTCGAATTATGCACTGCACACTAACTCATTATGTTAAACTTGCTTTTTCGTTGAATACAGTGAAGAGCATAGAAAACGATTTTGTCGCAAATATTTTTATGTACATACACATGCACAGAATGTATGTTGTGTTATTAGTTAACTGTGTGAGCAGTTAAAGACCACCCCTGAAATCTTGTGCTGAAATCAATTTAATATTATGATTATATGAATGCATTGCAATCATTTCAATTGTTGCAACGCCCGCGCGCGTTGGTAATTTGTTTGTGTTTACACGAACAGTTTTGTTCTGGGAAGTTCTACAAAGACTGAAAAGGTTGAAGAATTAAGAGCAAAGAAAATGATGTGACGAAGATAGTAAACTTTATTTACCATTTACATTTATTACACACCAACATCCAATTGTGGATGTTGTGTCACGTGACAAACAAGTATTTAAAGAAATATTATATTTAATATATCAAACATCATTTTAAATTGTTGATTGCTGCATATGATTTGAAAAAAGTTACATAAACCAACTGGGTCTGGCCATCTTGCATTCCTTTCACGTGTCGCAACCCTGTTCTGCGAAAAATTTATTGTAATTTGTAAGGCATTGTGTGCGCCAACGCCAACAAATCTCCATTTGAAAATCGAATTAATTTAAAAAGGCAGGTAAACGACCACCCCACCGCCAGGAATATGTCGTGTCATCAACATGTCATGTCAGTATGTTATGGTGGCATGTAGCAATTTGCAATAACTTTGAAATTTATATACTTGCAAAAAAATGAAATGATGAACAAATAAATCAGATTTATGAAGGAGTGCTAGTTTGTGTGGCATGCAATAGATTGACAAATAGATAATTGATGCGAAATATATGGCATGTTACGCAATTTAATGTCTCGATTTTTATGAACTAGAATATTGTTAAATTATTTCGAATTTTAAGGGCAACGGTAAGTGATCTATTTGTCATGAAAATTTATGTGCATAGGTATTCACTTCCCTTTTTGAAGCGAGGATCGCTTCTATACTTTTTTTCGTTGGTTATTCCATTGGTGTGATGGTCTGCTACCCTATGTGATGACAAAGTAACTCTTTAACATATTGTGGGTACATGATCGATTTGTAAAAAAGTATTCACGAGTAACTTTTTGAAAGCGTGGCCAGCCAAATAAGATGAATTCATTTTGTGGAATTATTATTTAATGCGGCAACTGAAAAAGTAGCAATATTTGTGCATTCCTTCTTTCCTTGAACCCCTAAACAAACTTTGGGGTCTGCAAAGTTTAAGGAAAAAACTGGAAAAATTTAGAATTCTAATTTTGGAATAACCTAGCTTTATACTTTGTTGTGATGTTTACAACTTTCACTGAAATGCAGTGACATTGAAGTCCGAGGTGAAGAATTCAGTGTTATTGCCATTGAAGCAAGGACATTTATTTTGATCATTTTCATGCAGATCAGAAAAATGCTACATGAACTGCTTATTACTACATGAAGACTGAGGCGAGGACGGCCCTAAAAGTACTTCACACTTGCATTTGATTGGATGTCTTTCGAGGAATCGACCACCTCAGCAAACTTAAATCAAAAGATGAATTGAATAAATACGAAATGCACAAACTTCATGGATCTTTAAAGAAATAATTTCTGATGACTGATGACATGATATTAAGATATCATGATCCAGATATTTATTGAACTCTGCGTGTATTTAGCACTACGAAAATTAATTCTTTTTGCAAGCAACATGCATGTGGCTTAAGCATACAACATAAAGAAAAAACGTCTTTGTAAGCCTATCAAGGCAACGCCCAAAAAGACGTCAATTAAATACTTTTAGAACGGTTCAAAAGTAAGTGGTGCATGAAAAATCCCCAAAAGTCGTGAACACAATCATCTTTGTTGAAAGAACGAAATATATTATGAGCATACGTTTAAACACTCTTTCTTTAACAGCTACATTTTTAATCTCACTCCCATTTAGCTCTTATGATACTAAACATATAGAATAATGGGGACATGTGTACTAAAAGAAGTACTTAATTGCAAGAAAAACCTTTATTGATTGTTGAGTTGAGTTACTTTACTCTTTATACGCTTCCATTCACAAAAATTCATTTTACATCAGTTTATCAAGAGTGGAATGTAGTGGATGTTGGGCGTGCGTTGCAACTTGCAACGCTGCGCTGTGCTCTGTACTGCTGAGTAACTGATTAACTGGTCTAGATATTAAAAAGTCATAATCTCAATACAAAAGTAATTATTTGATGTGAGTGCTCATAACATGTGCATTAATAACACATTTGTCTACTTGCAGGACTGCAAGTTAATTTTTTATTCGTTCCTCCACTTCCACCTTTAGTAAACCAATCCCTCCTCAACAATCATGACTACACGACAACCAAATACCAGTTTCGTGTTAAACAAGTATACTACCTACACACTCACTTCACTCACGATATGCTCATATTTTACCTCCAATCTCCATCTCTCTCTCTCTGCTCATTATCATTCTTCAAAAGGGACAACCTTCGAGAATATAAAAAAACTTTACAAATGCACATGGCTATATAAAAAAGTATTCCATGTAAAAATTTACCGTAATAAGATCATTTAAATAGCATAATGTAATTGTTATCTTGAATTTTTGTCTGCTTAAATAGTACATAGCAAGTGGTCTTGTACCATTGTTTTATTGAATCCATTATAATAAAGTATTGATCAGTTTGCTGAACATTTTTATCAAACCAAACCAATGCTGCGGTCGAAAAACTGCCGACATCTTGACAAAAAAATTATACACAGGTAAAGGTAAACCTTGTGCTTCTATCAAATTACAATGCCTTATGATCACTTTATCAAACATATATACATAGTCCTTCTAAATGTCTACCCATTTTAATTTCGTGACCAAATGATCGGAAAAACTATAACAGCATACTATACCCAACACTAATATAAATACATTTTAAAGCAAAATAAAGCAATAAATGAAAAATATATACTACGTAATAATAGATATATCCAAGAAAATCTGTTGTGGCCATTGAAAATAAAAGGATTCATGAATTTATGATGGCGACTGCGACTGATGAACAATGAGAAAAATACAGAAACAAATATGCAATGCAAGCAACATGAGATGAGAGGCAAAGGGAACAACAACCAAATCTCAGCCAAAAAAGGGATCAGTTTTGCCAGTGCCGCAGTATACTGCTCACAGTGTGCACTACTTACCAAACTGCAGAAACCTCCTTTGTTGTGTTCTACGTGCTGTTGTTCTTCTTGTTTAAATTGTAAGGGTTATTTCAGAAATACGTAATAGCATTTTTCAATTTATATAGTAAGTAGGCAGAGGGGACCACATATTATCACAAATTGGTTAATATTTTAAGGTTAGCCTCATCCCCATAAAAAGCGTTAACCCATAACAATCAAATCTATAACCGTCGGTCAAATAATATTTTTTTTTGAATAGTAAGTTAACTGCGACATCAAAATATATTGCATTTAAAGAAGAAGAAAAACAGCACCACCACCAATTTTTGCTGTGGGGGTTAAAAAGATTTCTCTTGTGCGAGGAGTGCAAGTAACGCGCAATCATATTGCCCTGTTGTGCAGGAAATTGGTGTTCGTTTTGTCGTTCGTTCGTGGTTGCTGGTGTCCCTCTGTTTTGGATTTGTTTAAAGTCGTCGTTTTATCGTCATTTTTTTCTGTTAAGATAATATATAGACATTACTACAATCGCTGTCTGTAGTACATGCATTTAGGTATATTGTGAACAGAACATCATTAAGTTTTCTTTTGCGTTTGTTACATGTTCCTCTTTTGAATTCATAATAGGAATTCCACAATACAATCTTATTATCATTTTTATTGTGACATAATGATGTGTAGTTATGTCTCGTGATTTGTAGCATTTTGAGTTTGCATACCAAACCAATAAATTAATTTGCTTTTTTTACTGACCGACTATCTTTATATTTTAGTATGATGTGTATAACATGATGTTAAGCTCTTCCGGTATTATTATGATTATAGGACAAACTTTGTGATGGCTAGTCGGGCATCCCTTGTGGCCATTTTGGTCACCATTGGATTAGTTCACTGCGTTGCAGGTAAGGAATAATACTAAAATGAGATTACAAAAATAATTCTAGACTGGTTTGAAATAAAAAGAAAATCCAAGATTACAATGATTTAAATTTAATCTTGACGAGCGATTTGAATTAAATTGTAATAATTTTGCAGCTATTATTGTCGCTAAATTAAATACATAACAGTGGTTTAATAATATGAAAATGTATTGCATGGATGAATAACCATAAATTAAGTAGTACACGTGTAGTTGCATTATGTAAAGTTTATTAGAATGCAGACAACGTGTGCGTACATGCAGAATGCGTACACAAAGCTTTTGTAGAGTTTGGAGAGAGACGCCAAAAATAGTTTTTACTTTGCAAATACCTATTGTAGCTCCTTGGTTGAACTGTAACTGATTAGGAATTGAATTTAGTTAATGGATAGAGAGCTTTATAATATTTGTAGTTTACGTTGCATTGAGTAGACCCGAACTTATTTTACACACTGACACAACTCATAATAGTATACCAGTATAAACGACTCCATTTGTATATCTGCAATTTAGGAATCAAATATTAATAGCTCGCACTTGAACCTTATAGTTTAATATTAAATTGACTGGCTATCAACTTTTATTCATAGATTTACTTCTATGCTTTTAATTGAAGACATCAAACGAGCTCCCTAGTCCCTGGTCTAGTTGCATGCTTTGTTTTTCACACTGCGTAGATGATGCAGTTCAAGTAACGTACTACCTTTACAAAATAATCAGTTTTATTCCCAACAGCAATTAACCAAAAGATTAGGCGTTTTAATTTAGTGATCTAACTTTACATATGCAACAAATGCAACATTTTAGCCGCATGCAAATGGTTGCATTGTTGCATCATTATATGATGAGATGGACCATTTTGGGAAAGTTATTTGGCGAACTTTTATAACTGAACATACTTGCTGGCTTGATTTATACGAGCAGTTAAAATGAATCGATGTTATAACTTGTAAGGACTGATCTATGAGATATAGGGAAAGGTTCACCAAGACCATATATTTAGGCACCCCGTGGTTATTTTCTTGGCAAACGAAAGATTACATGATTTTATCACAATGTGCCATTTTTTATTGTATGATTTAATACACGAAATGATAACCTATTGAAAGACGCTTAATTACCTAATTATGTTTTTAACTAATGAATGGAATTTTCATCAGGAATTGAATATTCTCTGGTTGGAGCACCCCCATGTCCAGATACGTATGGACTTGCTGTGCACCCTCATCCTGAGTACTGCGACAAATTCTACAAGTGTGAGAATGGAACCTTGACCCTTGAGACTTGTGAGAACGGTTTGTTGTTTGATGGAAAAGGAGCCGTGCACAACCACTGTAATTACTTGTGGGGTGTTCACTGTGACAAGCGTTTGGCTGATAGTAAGAACATCAATACCAGAAATTACGAAATTGATTCATGAATTTTTGCCGAATTTTCTTTAACATTTTATTTTGCTTTCTCTAGTAACCCCAATTTCCACTCCAGGATGTCTTTACCAATTTGGTGTCTACCCAAAGACCGCTGGTTGTCACACTAACTACGTCAAGTGTGCTTATGGAGTTCCATACGAGACCCCATGTGAACCCGGTCTTGCCTACGACGACAAGACTCACTCTTGCAACTGGCCTGATCTCTTGTTGGACCAATGTAACCCAGAAGGTGCGCAATTCATTTAAATTTGAAACATACTATTTTTTTCGAAATTGAGTCAAACTAATTGATTTCATGTACCTTTTTTGTCAATTTGTAGAGGTTGTTGGCTTCCGTTGTCCCGATAAGGTTGAACCAGGAACTCTTGCTTACAAATTTTGGCCATACCCAAGATTTGCCATCGGTGACTGTGGCAGACTTATCACTTGTGTCAATGGATATCCACGTCTTATCTCTTGCGGAGATGGAAAGGTCGTGAATGATGCTACTTTGACTTGCGAGGACCCTGAAATCGTCCCCAAGTGGTGAGTTTTTGAATTTCATGAATCTTTTTTTTTGTGTATTTGAAATTCAATTGTGTTAACTTAACAAATGTTGTGCTTGTTGATTGTAGTGCCACCTACTACGCTGTGAAGAAATAAAGACGAAGAGCCATTTCAGTTAAATTGGGACCCAAAATCCAAATAACTACATAAATGCCATCCATTATGAAAAGTGGCCGAAATTATCTACTCTATTAAACAACGCAACATTAAACATCGAGAAAATAATATTTTTATATTTCATCGGCTACATTAGACTTTTTTATACACATGCGTGTTTTGAATTATGGGAATAAATTGACATAAAAATGGTTTTATAAAGTTTTTATTTATTTTGTAGTTTTTATTTTCGTAAAAAAAGAAGGTTGACGTGTACATACATAAAACAATAACGCGCACACATGCTATTTTACCACGCATTCATAATAATTTGATTTACATTCAAATAGACTTATAGCGTAATAATAAGTAAAAGTATAAAAAAGCAGTATAAAACATAATATTACATCATCTGTGTATAGAGCTGTCACAAAAGGAGACAGTTTTGAATTTCGAAGTGTTTTAAATTTGTGCGTACTTAAACTGAATTGCAATAAAATAATAAATTTGGGACAAGTTGTTGAAGACAATGAAGCAGTAGGGGGATTACAATGAGACTTGGACATACGATGACAAAAAAATGCATAATTATAATATTTTAAAACTGGAAAGTGAAGTTTGAAACAATTAAGGCTTATATTTAAATCTGCCTGTTTCCAGCGACTCCTCTGTACTGCTGTTCCTCGCTATATTCCTGTTGCTGTTGTTGCTGCTGTTGTTGTTGCGCGTAGTAAACTTGTGGGGCAACGAAACTGCTGGCAGCATTTTGTTGGGATTCAGACGCTGAAGAACGAAGTTGGGAAGCTTGAACCTGTTGTCGTCTACCTCCTTGGTTTGGCCTTCCTTGTTGCTCCCTTGGTTTGTCTTCTTCCTCTTCTGGAGGTTGTGGGGTGGTAGATGGAACGTCACAGTCTTCAGTTGGTGGGACTAAACAACGAAGGGACTTTTTGTCAAAGACAAGCATAGCAGGGCATCGTTGAAGACGGGGATAACCTCCTTGACAAGACCAATAACGATTGCAGGATTTTCCAAGGGGGACGTTTCCGTTTGGATCTTCTTTACAGAGAGCTAATATCATAGAAATATAATAATTTTAAAGCTTTACACCTTGATTACTTAAAGTTAATGAATAGCAGTTTAAAAATATCTTACGATGCTTCTGACATCCCGGTACATTTTCTGGCCAGTCACAAGCATGAGTATCTTCGTTGTAAAGAAGTCCACCAATACAAAGCTGTTCAGTGGCTGTTCCATTCCAGCACGTCCAATATCTGGTGCAACTGGTCTCATGTCCGAAAATTCCATAAAGCCAGTCACAATGCTCAGTTCCAATTGGTGGATCTGAAACAAGGATATTAATTTTTACATTTGCTTCCGAATACATCCATAATTCACAATCACATTTTTATAAATTGATTAATGTTTTATATTTTGAAAAGAATATAATATAAATGATTTAGACAAAGATTATATTAATTTGTTGCCCGATGTATGCAATAATATATTTGGGGCAAGATGAGTTCATACTAGCAAGTTTTTTCCCTTCACAGTAGTTGCCCCTCCATGGGTAGTCACATCCATCAGCTACTCCCCGATTTCTTCCAGCGAAGGCAAGTCCATTAGGACAGTCATAAAGTTCTGGCTGGCCATTCACGCACTCCCAATACCTGTCACAGTATGTCACATCCGCCACAATCTTTCCCTTAACGTCACAAGGGTTAATTTGATCCGAGCTCTTCTTCTGAGCAACAGCTCCAGTTGCTGCCAGTACTGTTGTTTTTTTATTTGGAGAAAAAATAAAAATGTTCTACATTACTCAAAAAACTCAAAACAAATTACTTCTTTTAGGTCTCCCGGTACAGTCAACATTGAAATCATATTCGCAAGGCCCGAAAAGCTGGTTCCCTCTGCTGGCTCTGCCTCTGCCACCAATGTACGCAAGCCCATTAGGACAATCCACCACCGTTGTTACATTTTGAACGCAAGAATAGTACTTATCGCAGTAATTCTCGTGAGGAGCCGTGCCACTTCTGGTGGAACACGGATCAATCACCGATGTCGTTCGAACTTGTGCAGAAACATGGAGCCCATCCCAACCAGCCATATTGATTCCCCCATGCAGCGTTAGCATCATCACCAGTAGCAGTTGCATTATTTTCCCCAAAAGCCAACAACCTGACGAGGTTGTTCTTGCTGTGCGTAATTTTATTAGATTAGTTTAAATTATATGTTACATATTTACAAGTGCTTCAAGGTAAATTTTCAAACTGTTTCAAAAAATCAGATATGATGCAAAATGCAAAGGTGAGGGTCTACCAAATTATATATCAAATGTCAATTACAAACGGCTCATTATAAAGTTTACTAAATTATATTTATGGTACATTATGATTTCAACAGTGCATATTTCTTGTGAAAAGGATGATGACAATGGTATTGCATGATATGCCCTATGTCCTTAAGCGTAATTAAAACTGCTCGATGATATAATGCTGCCTGTCAGTTTTTGGGCCTGTCTATGTAATGCTTGCATTTTAAATTAATAAAAAACGAAAGGTAAGCGACCGACGACCTCCCAAAAAGTCCAAATATTTCTGTATTGCATATATCATCCAAATTCGTCTGTTGACCCATATCAAATCAGTGAAATATGGCAATATGTGTGCATTTACAACGCTACACCATCGACAAAAAAATTTGTACATGAAAAGAGTGAAATGATGGTATTTAGAGAAGGGAGTATTCTTCTTAGAACTCACAATAACAAAGAATGAGACCAGTTCAGATTCTCTCTACAGAGTACAATAACGCATTGCAATAAAACTAATAAAAAATACGTTGTGTTACCTTTGTTGGTAGATATTACAAAAAATATGCAAAGCAAAGCAGTTTACTCTCATCATCATCAATAACATGCTAATTTATTTGCTGTTGATGCAATTCATATTGCATCATGAAAAAAAGAAGATGATGGTGATGAAGATGCTGACGGGCGGCTGTGATGAGATGATTATTATGTCCACACATAAAATATACATCTTTTGTCATATGAAGATACTCACGCACTCCTACTCCTTTCTTCGGTATCTCTATAGGTATACATATTTATCATTTTCATGACAAACGACACACTCACAGTCACACTGCCACACAATTTAGATGATGATAAAAGAATCTTTCTCAAAAGATAAAGAGGTTTATGCAAATGAGATTATTGTACAAAAAAATGATCACATTAAAATTGTACGTAAGACCATTACATGCCCAACTAAGCCACAAGTCTGAATCTGAATGCTTAATGATTTTAAAATGTAAAGTTAAAGAACTTAGTAACAATGAAATACTTTAAAAAGTGATCCCTAATTGTAGCATGAGCAAGTAAACATAATAGATAATGATAGAAAATAATCTTAATGATAAGAGTTGAAAACATGATCTGTCTACGACTTTGGGTGTTTCCTTTTTAAATGATATTTTCTAGGAGTTGATGATGATGATAACATGACGATGTGATGATTGCAACAACATGATACTCTTGTAAGTTCTTTCGGGTGAATTCCACTGATCTAGTGCTGAAGGCTTGTAAGACAGTGCGTGAGGAGATATACGTAATATTTTTGTTATTATTTTAAATGTCTACGCATTGAAATGGCAAGTGTCCATCTCTGATCTTATTAGATGTGTATTTATCGTGGGTGATATATGCGTGACATGATATGGCAAGGAAATTATAACATTCTTGTTTGATACTATTGACTGTTATTGCATCACTTCAACAAGATCAATGATCGGTGGCTTTGTTGTTTATGATGGCGTGGTTGGTGGGGAGTGTGTTCCGAGAGTGATCATGTCATGTCGATGTGATGTAGCTAAGATTTTATTCTTGAAATTGAATTGGATGCATTTTGCAAGTTTACAATTTATTTCAGCAATTTGTGTAGTGAACTTGTTCATTCATCTTGGTACATTATTAAAATACTTTCGCGAATTGAATGGGGAGGGGGCACAACGAAATTAATTTTTTGACTAAGCGTAAATGAAAAATTACAGACAAAAGTTGAATAGGAACATAATTAAGTTTATCAATTTTTGTTGTGCTCGTTTCTTTTTCATTTTAACAAGTGCTTTTTATTCTTTAATTATGGGTGGAGAAATGATAAAAAAAATGATTTAAAGTTAAAAAGTTGTTTGTTTAACTGGTGGTCCAGTAGATTAAATAAATTCTGCTTAACCTCGCGAAAAATTAAATGAACAACCATCATTCACCTCACCACCACACCTGTCTTTTATCATGATTTTAGTTCTAACAAACTTACTGGTAATCTGACTTGAGCTCAACTGCAATTAGCCTAGCTATAAATGAATTATAAATGAGTTCGCATTATTTATATAAGTGTTCATAATAAGTTGATAAAAGTAATTTTAAAAAGTATTCTCGACTGAACATTAATAATTTATGATGAACTAACCAACTTAAAAAAAGCTTTTTGAAATTCTCAGATATTTTCATTCTTGATGCGATAAGTTATCTGCCAATTAAGATAGTGACACATTTCACATTTGAAACAAAAAAGTGAAAGTGGATGCGAACGGTGGTATGGAAGACAAAAGAAGACATTCGTCATTTAATACCTATATGTCTTTGCTAATAATACCATTGTATAGAATATAACACTTCCCATCATGTTGTTTGTAGAACTAAAAGTAGTACTACAAGTTACAGGAACAAAATTGTGTATATTTTTAAAGACTTGCATGCTGGGTGGTATTAAAAGGACCAGTCAAAAGATAATATGGTCAAAGATGATGATATGCCTTAATTGCATTGAGTACGATCACCCATGAATCTTTTTTTAACTACAGCATCATACCTGTCATCATGAATCAAGTATTAATTACTGCCAATGCGTACTATGGCTATATTCTTACAGGAAAAGGGACTCTCCCAACAAAGGTGATTCGAGAAATGACATGTACACCTGCACAATAAATTCTGATTTAATTATATAGACGCGAATCCCTCCTGTCATGTATTTATTTCATATATTTGTGCTAGAGTGCATCATGCAGTTTCTTTGTTTGGTTTGCAGGGCGAGTGAGTGTGTGTGCAACGTAGTAATTTAATTCATATGCCTATTTTAAAGAAAGAAAGCCTTGTACATAAAATAAAAGTCTCCTATTTGATTTTTGAAAAAAATTACAGTAAATTGAAATGACTAAAGTGCTTGTTTAAATGCATTGGAGTGAGAGTTCAATAAAAACAGAAAATGTAAATCAAAGGATTTCTAAATGTGAAAGGGTTTAAATCGGAACTTAAATGTGGGGGATGGATGCATTAGTTACATGAGTGTAAAATGATATGTCATCCTTTGATAAGTATCTGATGAAATTACCCTAAACAGTGTATTAATTAGCAGTTGAATGCCTGATAAGTATTATCTTTTTAAATCAAAGAGGAAGTTGATGAGGCTGTGATAGCATGTGAGTTTCTATAAATAGTATCAGCATCAATGAAACCTTTAGATATTTGTTTGTTTGTCGCAGAAGAACGATTGCAAGGTTACGTGGGAAAAAACGGTTTATTTACAAAGAGCACTTTACGTCTTAAAATGTAATCAGATAGATAGAAAGAAAAAGCGTATTTGTGAAGAAGTAAACTCTGTAACCTTCTACTAGAATCACTTTCGCCTTCCGCTAAGTGATGGATTTCCCCGTAAATCGTGTAAGCAAAGATGGAATAAGATTAACATAAAATGTTGCAAGGCAAAAAAAATTATAGAAAAAGAACGCTAGAATTTCAATGATGTGAATTATATACTGCACACCCCTGTTAACCAGGTAATTATGCAATGAACCTATGTACAACGGATGATGGAAACCTGTTTCCAATAAGTTATGTTAAGTGACACCCCCGAAATGCGTTAATTTGTAGCTCAAAGCATAATAGTTTATGTTACACCCAAAATATTTAACTCTAGAATCAAGGTAAAACCTTACCTGACAGCACTGCAACTGTATAAACTTTGTACTGAAGTGTCATTTTCAACACTGGGACGAGTCGGAGTTTCGGGACTAAAAGCTGTAAAAAGTAAAAATTGAGTTCACGTCCACAGAATAGTTAAAATAGCAACTTTAAATGTAAAACACGTATAAAAAATTGAGATCAAAACTACGTGCCTATCAAAAAGC
The DNA here is from genome assembly GCA_034699025.1 of Entomobrya cf. arborea Gr-Col-00668. NCBI lineage: Eukaryota > Metazoa > Arthropoda > Collembola > Entomobryomorpha > Entomobryidae > Entomobrya > Entomobrya cf. arborea Gr-Col-00668. The sequence continues at coordinate 10,785 of JAQIWN010000622.1, read as the reverse complement.
GCTCAAGTCGCCTGGCCTATTTTTAAATAGGCTTAATCTTCACCAATTTTATTCTGATGATGATAATGACAAGCACATATAATTATACAAAAAAAAATAACTAGTACATCTCTTAACTGCTTTTATTGTTGTTCTGAAAGAAGGTAAGAATGTCTTCAGTTTAAAATCAATTTAATTTTTTTTTGTACGTGACTGTTGACTGCAGCGTGTTTGCTGAGAGACTGAGGAAGAGTAGTAGTGGAGTCGCCGGGAAAGAGTAAGTACTTACGACAATGCTAAAATAAATTCTCAAGTCACTTTTTTGTGTGCTATTGCACTCGTGTGTCTCTTTTTGCTTATATGAGCCCAACAAAAGGAGGAGGATGAGAGGTGCGAGGACGACCAAGACGGTGGTGGAGCAGACGTTCTCTGTAACAAAAACAACAATGCTCAATAGGTAGTTATTCTGCATTTGTATTATACTCGAAATTCAGCTCAATAGAGTCTCAAGTCTGCCTGCTGCTCTGATGCATCACTTCACTTTTTTTCTTTTGCTTGTTGCACTTTTTGCATTCATCTAGATATTTTATGATTATTACGATTATTATTGCTGTAAAAAAACTTTAAAAAGTAAAGCCTTTTTTTGAATTTGTAAGTAAGGCGATTATGCGATGATGATGATGCGAACTCGTAAAAAAGGAGGAGAGGGTTCGAGAATAATATTTAGCTGTATTGTGCACACGTAATAGTTTTATTTTTATAATTTGATAAAATAATGTGTCTTAAAAAACAGAGATACACTCTCTTATTTTCAATTTTTTGGTCACCCTTATTCCTCCATTCTTATTCATAAGTAGTATAAGAAAGACGGTGTATGCCCAACTTAAATATTTGAATAGAGAGCAGGGACCTCGGTGTAACCAAAATAAAATGCGAGTCGCGTCCTCTTTATTTTTTCGACATTACACAAAAATCCTATTTTCGTGCTCCCTTATTGATGATAACGTGACGGCGATGAAAAGCAGTTGTGAGGAAATGAATGTTTCCATCTATAAGAATTCTTACGTTTATCCTAATTTTTTTAACTGCAAAAAATTTGTCTTCGTTACTTTTTTTGCGTTGACTTCATTTTGGGGTAAAAAATGAACATTGATCATCATCATCGCTAGTAGAATGTTTAATGATGAATTTGTATAGTTCGTTGTAAAATACAAGTTTGTTATTTTTGACGATGAAATCTTGATGAATTGTTTGTACTTTTTATATTATGCTTATTATACATACATGTTCTTGCCTATGAATTCAGAATTCTTAATGTAAATGTTACTGATTGTGATCACTGAGAAGCGTATGATCCTTCACAGATGGATTATTACGAGAGTATTGTTGCTGGTTTGGTGGTATCCCCTTGTCATTTATCGTGTCTTCGCTGCCGAGATGTTTACGCTTGAGTGTATGCATCATCATCTCTTTGAGAAATGGAAGTAACGAGAAGGTAATCAAAACGCTGAAGAAGATACTGAAGAGGGCAAAAAGGGCGAGATGATGATACGCGATGGTGAGTAAATAATAAGTATATCGTACATCTTTGCTTACGAGCATGTAAAATATAAATTTAGTAAAGAATGGAGAAGCGATGACTGTGAAAAATGAAAGGGAGTGGGTACTTTTAGTTCTACTTAAATAATTTGTTCAGGAAGCTGCCTAAATGCGCTTGTTGATTTTTCAGCAAATCAAAAATGTTTTTATGGCCTGATACACTAATGCAAGTTAGTTTAGGGGTTTACCACATGAAGGGCGGCACTGTTGATAGTCTAGAAGATGATGGATTGGATACGATGATAATATTGTAAATTTTGCAGAACCGTGCAGCGTGCAACAGTATTGTTTACTTGGATTTTTCAAGTAGTTAATTGAAATTGCAAAGATTATCAATTTTCGTATGCTTACATATTTGTTTGGAGAAAAAATGGATGATACCTTTTGTTTTTAATTTCTCATGCCTTAATATGTTAGTAAGATAATATGGGTCACTGTCTTTTCGAAACCACATTCATGGCGGCATGGAATGTGATTCCAGATATGGGTTGGAGTAATGATATGCATGAACATAACAATAAAGATAATGGTTACATATATAACTATAACCGTTGAAAATAAAATATGAGAGAGACAGGTGCCCACCTATAACATGTACCTTTTATGTTTGAATTTTGAATGCATTTCAAAAGGAATTCTTTATTCAATTCGCCTCTTTTATAGCTCGGTGCTGAATGATGATACAACAAAAATTCCACATTCTTTGTTTGTGGCCATCTTATCAAGATTCAAGCAAGATAGACGTTTGTGCTGGATATGAAGACAATGGTCGAGAAAATCCCCTAACCAACTGCAATGCAACACGTGCTGCTTCGTAAGGTGATAAATTTGTTTCTGAGAACGTGTCAAAAGTAAAATTCCAGCATGATTTTTTTTAAACTAACGACTCATTGTTGTTGCTTTGTATTTAAACTCTTTATGCGTTTGTTGGTGTTGGTATGCATCATGTTATACTCGTCTTAGAATCTAAAAGATTAAACTGATTAAAGAGATAAATTGTTAGGTATAAGAATTTCTGAAAAAAAAAATGTTTTCTACATTCCCTGTACAATAGTAGAAAATATTTCAAAGTTGTTTTTTTGTCGCATTTAAACTTGTAACACATAAAAATACTGACTAAATGAGTATGATTCGTTAATAATGACTTTGTGCTTACTTGTAATACACATTCACCCGAGGTATTTTTATGTAGCTTTCACTTTCATTTTTTCAAACGCTTAAAAATATTGAGAACAATACACTCATCTATTGTCTTAAAAAATTCGCATAATGTATGACATAAGAATATTACATTTAAATAAAATGATATTTAAAAGATAACGAATCTCTTTGTTTTAAAAAATGAAGAAAAAATACTCAACTTTCAAAATGATTTCTTCTGTCATTTTATATCAGATGAAGATCCTATTGTAAAAAACGTGCGTAATTCTCCACGAAATTCAAATATTAAGCAAATCCAAGTATTATTAACATTTCAATTCTGCTGAGCACATACTACAAATATGTAGGATATAGCTTTTGAAACCATAATGTGTCAGTAATTCAATCATTGTTGCGTAAGAAGCGATAAGAATTTTTTCCTGTCAAAAATTATTCTGCTCAGAATAGCGAAAATTTAAATCTCTAAAAAAAGGAGAGGACATCGCTTTTTATAACGCTTTTTTATTGGACCCCATCACAAATTTGGTCATAGAGTGACTGATATATACAGTAAATTTTTACAGCCTTTGCGTATTTACATCAAATATAATATGCATAAATATTTATGTGTATATTATATTGAATATCGCAAAGTAATGAATTCCCATTGTAGTGGTAAATGGTATCACCCAACGCAGCAGAAGATGTAGAAGAAAGTAAGCTTAACACGGCTCAATGCGTCACAATTTGTGAGTAACAAAACCATAATAAGCATTTATTGTAAAGAAGAAGAAGGTAGCAAGGCATGAAATTACAGAGACGACTATAACAGCGTCGTCGGCAGCGTATCAATGTAGTGGTGTTATATGCGTCGTTTCGCTTGATTTCATCAATCAATTCAATTTTTCTTGCTTTGCGTTTTGATAACACACTTACCACTTACCTTTTCTTGGAATTGAGGTCAGAAGAAGCGCAAGAATTTATAACAGTCATTTCAAAAATAAAACCATGTTTATTGTGATTATAAAAATAGTTGCGGTACGCGTACGCAGTGCGCATGCTCTACCCTAACGAGTAAATCGTTTGAAATTTGAAATGTTTGTTTATTTTTATTTTACTAAAGAGGTGGAGGAGAACATGATTCAAGCGATTTAATTAATGATGCTGACAATACACTTTAGCTTGACTATATTTTAAGGAGCGTATAGCAAGTATGCAAGATGCTAATCACTGATATCAGACTTGTTTCACATTAAAATGTTCGGAATCGGAATGTTGGCAAAGCTGAAATACATAGTCCCAAACCCAATAACTTAATTTTTTTTTATCGAAACAATTTTTTTGTCCTTTTCCTGTCGGAGTTTTGTAGGTATACCTGAAAAGAGTTTTTAATAAGATCGAGGTCTGGGCCAGGTACAAAAAGAAGACGATTTTTCTCACGAAACTGAACGCAATATGCATAATGGTCACAAGCCACAGGTCTGTGTATTTCTGTTTGCTACTTTGTTTGCATGCAACTTTTTTGTCAAGTGGCCAAAAAGTGGATATCTTACTACAACTTCTCAGCAGTAGCAAAAATTATACTAAGCAAAGAAATGACAATAAAAATGACATCGATCACAAGAACCCAGAGTCCAACAACAGACGAACAAGTGAACATGGGGACATCAAAATTACTAACATGATGATGAGCTGAGATAACAAGATAAAAAAGTTGATTGGCCGAAAAAGTAGCGAGGTGACGGTGACATAACGTAACATAATGATGAATGCGCAATGAAATGAAATGAGCAACAAAATAATTGGTTTTTATGAACAAGTTTATCCAAGAATACAAACAACCAACCAAAATATATTGGAGTGAGAAGAGATAATAGCGATTGTAATTAAGATGATAAAGTGGCATGCACTTAGCCAATACTCTGGTTCAAGTTTGTGATGATGATGGTACTCTATGATAATTTTTTTTCTTAATGAAGGTGCGCTACTGCTGTTGTTGTTGCTTCTACTATTACACATTCACATTAACGACACTGTTGCCTCATTTTAAGTCAATTTCATGCAAATGAGTCCCTACCTTTTGCAGAAGCAAGGGTGCCAGGCCGGGAGATGTAATTGCTACCGTATGTACAGTATTCCAATTACAACGAGGTACGTACGGCTGCCATTCAAATAAAAATGATTGACTTTTCTGAACTGGCGATGAATGACTAGGGTTGACAATAGGTGATTTAATTGCTGACTTAATAAACAATTTCGGTACTGGTAATGAAGATGATTTAAAGGGGCTCTTATTAGTGGTGGCAATTATCCACATAGATTTGTCCAACCAAGTGGAACAAAAGTAATTTAATTTGAATGACAATTCACTGTGTTTGTGATGTACTGTAATTTAATCAAATTGGCTTTGCTAATTTGTACAATTGAGCAATTTGTGTAAAAAAAGCTTATACAATTTTATGGAGAGCTATCACAAAGACACATGTAATCAAGTACCAATCCGGCTGGTCTACAGATTCCTTCCAGTGATTAGGTTAATGTAATCCAGGAATGCAATGATTCTGGTGTATGCGACTGGGTAGCCTCTGCAAATGACACGGTATAATTTGACATGGGTTAATATTTGGTCTAGCACAACAGCTTAGTGATAGTAAAATAGAATTAAAAAGTTGTTTCACCTTTCACAAGTTACGGTTCCAAAGGATACAATACCAACTTGCATGAGATAATCTCCCTGAGGGCCAGATTGTTTCAAGAAAAGTGGACCACCACTGAAAGGGGAGACGAGAATGCAATTTAGCATATATTGCAAATTCTGATGAATTCATATAGACTATAATATTATTTTAGTCGTACCTGTCACCACGACATGGACTGTTGGTGGGTGTAGTCTTACTGCAGATTTGATTTCCGGTGAGAATGTCACGGAAAACTTGACGACATTGTCCATTTTCCATTACATGGACATTTGTGACCTGCAATTCAGGACTGATTCCAGCTCGATCCCCAGTAATTCCCCTGAAATTAATGGATGAATACATTTTTTTATTTTGCATATGTTGTTGTACTTTTTTTAGTCCGTTAACTTACCATCCAGTGACATTAACTGACTCCTTAATGAAGAACTGGTTGAGGAACTGCCTATTTGGCAAACAAATTGGTCTGATAGCCTCGTTAAATGTGAGTTTATCAGGAAGGCGGATGATTGAAATATCATGGGTGACAGTCTCTTCATCGTATTTTGGATGTTGATGAATATCGTCAGCAGTGACATTTACGACTCTTCTTTCTGGCTCCTCTTCCTTGGATGCCCTGAGGTTATGGGCTCCGATTAAGATGGTAACGGTCTCAGCGCCATCAGTACAATGGGCTGCATCAATCAGAAAAACGTTTTATGACTTAAATATCCAAATTTCATAACTGCACAATGATTACTGGATTTGAAGACAGAATAATTACCTGCTGTCAAAATATGTTGATCATCAATAATGGTTCCTCCGCAGAAACTTCTTCCATTGATCAACAGAGCTACCATCCAGGGGTACTAAACCAAGAAAACAAGTATGAAGTACTGCCCCTATTTAACATTTTAAAGCATTGGATAGAAAACAGACAAAAGTTTGAAAGTAATTACTCCGCCTTTGGGTGCTGGAGTATGACCAATGATTTTTGTTCCAACATCCTCTCCCTCTAATGTTTCTTCAGCCCTAGGATTCTCCTCTGTTCCAGCAGCAGTGCTTTCTTCAGGTGCGGCAGTTGTTTCTTCCGGTGCGCTGGTTGTTTCCTCAGGGGCACTAGTAGTTTCTTCTGGTACGCTGGTGGTTGGCTCCTCAGGCGAAGCTTCAGTGACGGAATCAAGAACAAAACTTCTTCCACAAACTCCATCATCGTTAGACACTTGGTATCCATTATCTGTTGACTCGTTAGCAGGCCTGACTACATAACCCAATTTAAGTCCTCTGTAGTTAATGAATCCATTGGATTTAAATCGAACTCCAAGCTTGTTTTCAATTGACTTGACAAGGAATGGGGTTTTAGAGTTGGCGTCACCAGCAAACTGATCAACTGTTTCAAAATCCCCAGTCAAAGAGAATGCAACGTAATCATAGTAGCCTAAAAACCAAGCTTGTGTTTCCAGATCAAAAACGGTAGCTTCGATCCTGGATCCTGGGGGTCCTTCAATCACCCACTCGCATGCAGTATCAGAGGGGTAATCTTCTGGATAATTGGGGGTTTGAATGGTACCGTAGTCCCAAAGATCCAAAGTTTTGTTAACAGAGCATCCTTCTAATGGTTTGAAAACTCCTCGAATCGGACGGCTGTATTCAGCGTGTAGGGTGGGTAGTGGGGGGATGACAGAAATTTGACGAGTGGGGAATCGTGGGACTGAACGAATGAAAGCGTTCAATTCCTTTTGGGTTGGGATACGGATAAACCCATGGGATAAGGCTACAGTGACGGAGAGAATTGCTAGAAGCTTCATGATTGGGCTTGTGGATTCAACGACTGTTTCTCTAGAACTCCACAGTCATATAACCCGAAGAAAATCGTTTTTATAGGCAAATTTTGTCATGTTCTTCTGAACATTATTATCATTGAGTAGCGGTTTTATGTTAATCATCTCAATTACATATTAGAAACAGAATTAAAAAGCCTTGATGGGTATATCGATTCATTTTCGGATAGCGCATTTACGACAATATGATCAAACCAACCCGAATATAAATTCATTATTCCTGGTAATTGTTTTGTCATGACAGGTGTGTTTATTGTGAGCAGTGCAGTGTTAGTTGCACTGATTGTTATATGAATCTTTAGTATAAGTACTATGCATAATATGATGGGGTTTTGGGTTTAAGAACTGTTTTGAATGCATTCCAAATTCCAATACAATGAAAGTTGCCAAGTTGGTATGTTGTGATGCATAACAAGTTTGAGTTATAGTTTTTTTTTCATCTCTAATAATTGTGTTGAGGATGCACACATTTAAGCTAATTTTGCACTAAATATCCATTCACTCTCATTCTTACAAAATATTTAATGATTCTTCTGCGAAAATGAAACTCAGAATTATTGATTTATTTATGTTTTTAGGTCGCAGAGATTCTGAACTGAACAGACACTTCATTTTTTATTACGTAAACAAAGTCCTCATTGAAAAAAGATTTAGAAACAAGAATAATATAGTAGTTAGTTGAAAATAAATAGATTTTTATAACTTTTTACTCACAAACATAGATCCTCAACACTTGGAAAAGCGTTAATCATGCTGGGTGATAAATCAGGGTTGACGAGTTGAAGGCAGTATGCACGACCTTCCCAAATTTCTAGATTATCCCATCTCGAGTCTTGCTTCTCGGAAACGCTTCTTTTTTGCCTGTAAAATCGAATTAGTTATATAATATAATTTATGCTTCCAATAGACTATGAAGACAGGTAAACAATGTAAATCATACCTCCGATTCTGAAAAATTGGAGATTCTGATGTCGTCGCTACTGTTGTTGATGGTAGTATCTCATTTTGTCGTTTTGTCCGTTCTAACGAGCTGGATAGTGGCACTGGCTTTTTGAAAAATGTTTTCAATTTGCTAAGCACATGAATAGCTTCACTCATGTAGTCTAAATTAGTCATGAGACTCGTTAAATTCTCATGTTCTATTCTGGATGCGTACATAAAAGTGCCTTGTCCATTGGGATCATGGCTAATTTTTAAAACGTAAAAAAACAGTGAAATAATATTGGCCAAAAAATATTTTATATTTTTGGCAGAAACTCAAACTTACTAATCTCCAATAATCCAAGGTGAATTGAAAATGTTGCTAATTATTGTAAAGTAATTATTCAAAGTTTGACTTGTCCTATATGACAACACAGATGAAAAGCAATACGAGTAGACAGAATCAAATATTTTCCAAAGTGCCCCTAAAACAAAATCCTCCTTGTCCGGTACATATTTACGGTCTTCAGGCATAAAGCAACCTAGATCATATCGAATACGTTTGAAACCTCTTCCTACAGTGCTTACTTTGTGTATGACATGAGTAATATTTGGGGGACAAGAGTTCTTTGTGGTAACAAATTCAAATTCTTGACTTGAGTCACTGGCTCTTGATGCGCATTCTTGTAAAGCTCCAAAAATGTTTTCGAACATGGCTCGATCTACTTGATCGTCAACAATCAGTTTTCCTGAATAGCCTGGTAGTTCCAAGACATTGTACTTTTTCAGGAATAAGGTCAGAATGGAGTTGATTACTTCATCTTCTGCAATTACACTTGGGGTAATGTAATTGTAGATTTTTACAGTTTTTGCCAGCTATATTTAAAAGAAGTAAGACGCAAATTTGAACCAACTTTGAGGTGCATTTTAATTTTTTTTATTATTCCCTTACCAATTGAAATGACATACTCTTTGGAACGATTGCAACAGAAGTTCCAAACTGCAGTTCATTTAAAAGGTCCATCGTTTCCTGAACCCTTTCTCTTAACTTATCGTCCTGAATTTTTGATATTGAGATATCTCTCTTAAGTCGGTGTCGTGCATGGTGGTTTCTGCGGCGCTTTAAGTGTTGAATGATGTGGGAAGCATTATGATACTCAGGTTCCAAATTGGTTGGTTGGCTAATTAAAGGTTCAAGTTGGGTATTTGATGGAGACCTTTTACATTTGTCACGAATTTTGCGACATTTTGAATCTGCAACATTGTTGCAGTATATTTTTAAAAATAAACTGAATTTCGAGATCTATTTTTTTAGAATAGGAAATATTTTACAGACCTTTGTGCCTTAATCTAGCATAACCTTTATGTCTATATTTCCTTGTCATTGAAGCCGGTTGTAGGAGCCTTACCAGCACCTTGTCCTTCCTCCCTAAAAATCTGTCATATCTGCGACACACTTTTATTGGATCGCTGAAGTTGTTTTTCACCCCATCTTTATGATGACATGATGAATATACTGTAAGGCTGAAAATTCAAAGATTTATAAATGACCTTAAACTGAGCGAGGCAGAAGGGAGAGATTTTTGTACAAAATTTTACTGCTGATTGATGCAATGACATGGTTCCGTAAGCTCCATTGGCTTTTTCAGGAGAACTCCTCCAGGACATGCCTTATTTGAAAACGAGAATAATTGATTGTCTGCACAAAATTCAAAACTATTTGGTGCAGAAATGGCAGCACTAGTACATAGCAGTAAATATAAAACTGGATAACATATGTTATAAAGCATACTATAAAATTGAATAAATGTTACGAATGTCGATACTAAAGAAAAACAAGCATATAAGGAAATAGGGATAAATGACAGGGAATAATTTCAATGCTGAATTTACAATAATAAATTTCTGAATAAATTTTACGTAAGTAGGTCAAGGATTGTATCAATTGTAATTGTTCAGCACAGCTTATTGTGTGAATTCCGTGAAATGATAGAATTTATTTTATTCAAGAGGCTAAGAATAAACATGATTAAATAGTAAATTAATATAGTGTATTAATTAAGTAAACCTACTATTCTATCGCAAGTTCTTTCCAACTTTGTTCGTTTTTGTAAGGCTTAGACGTTAGCTTACAAGATTTTTTTACAATACAAATCTATAGGATACAAAATATATGATGAGCATTGATAGCTACTAGTCCTGGTCCTGGATTTAGTGAAGTTGTCCTCTCCCACCATCCATGGCGTGGTATGAATAAGTAAAATAAGAAATGAAACTGATGTGGTGTATGATTTGTAAATATTATTAAGTAATCATGAGTAGGAATTAGTGAGCACGAGTTGTATATTTAAAAAAAAATTAAACAAGGTATAAAGAGAAAACCAGTGTTTTGGGGAAGATGTTGGAAACAGCTCGGCTTCGCTGATACAGAAAATGAAAAATGCATGAAACGTGTGCTTTTTGAATCAATGCACTAATTTTCCTGTGAATGACTACGAAAGTGAATGAAAGGATGCACCGCTTTTGCCAGTTTTAACAACAACAAGTGCAAGTTCAGTACAGGCTCAGTTATCCAGGAAGGATGCCTGGTGGCCGTCCTAGGCCACCTCTAAGGTGGCCGTTGTAGGATA